>JAQMYK010000035.1:25392856-25403328 GCA_030014345.1 Clarias buthupogon | reverse complement strand
CTTTTTTTTCTTTACAAAAATGTCACTTGTGTACAAAGTATGATCAGTTAGAGTTAATTCTCTGTAATTGTTTTTGTTCATTCCCATCCATTTACACATAAGCAAGAAAAATAACATTCTCCAGTATATTTCAGAGACCACTAAACGTGTTATAGGTGCTTTTTAATTCAAAATCTCTACCATTTCAAACTCAATCATTTACCACTAAGTGGGAAACGTATCCAGTTGCTGCTTTCTTAAAATCAGACGTATACGCTCAGTACGGAGAGTAATTTATGAAATGACGTGGTTTTATAATACGTCTGTGTGAATTGTCAAATGCTAACTCTGCTGTTAAGCTGGTGATATAAGTATGGCCCTGTGTAACTCACGTCGTTTTTGTAACTGTTATGTGCTTTATCATTTTTACATGGCACTGAATAAATGATTTTTTTCACCATTCACATAAAAAACATGGTATCAGTAGTACTTCTTGTGCAATAAATGTTATCTTTAGGGGTTGATACTTTTGAATGTGGTTTCCAGTATATGTAACATGACCAGAGGCATTTCTTTTAAAAACAAATTCAATATTATAGTTGCATTTGTACCAGTTTTTTAAAAAAGTTTGTTCTTTTAGGAAATTTTTGTTCTCCTTTAATTCATTTTTTTCAACTGATACAAATGGAACTGTAATAATTGAGGATTTAATCTGCTACTGCACAACTAATGGAGCATGCACAACCTTCGTCCAAAGCATTCTGCCAACATGCACTCACTATCCACTTTATTAAGAATATCTGTACTACTGGACATTAGTGCAGTTATCCAATCATGTGCCTGTGCACAATATAATCCAGAAAGTATTTCAGAGCTTCAGTTAATGTTTACATCAAGCATGAAAATAAGGAAAGTGTGATCTTAGTTACTTTAACCATGGGGTGGATGATGGTGCCAGACAGATTGATCTCAGAAATGCTACAGTTACGTAAATGGCCTCTCTTTATAATCATGGCAATCAGAAAAGCATTCCAGAATGCTTTACACAGAAGACAATGGGCACATTTTCACCAAACATGCTTGTGAACTGATATTTGCAAAATAGTCTTTAACCACACAGTTTTAATTAGCACAGTTTAATGTCCACAATATCCAGAGATCCTGAAAATCGCAGGATATCAATGGTTTCTGAAATACTCAAAATGTACAGTGTCAAAGGTACTGCGATCACACTGTCCCCATCATCTTGATCTGTCTGTGCAATATTTATGTATTGTACTACTACCAGGTAATTTCATATCAGGTGAAGATAGATATTGTTTATTGCCCATTTATATCTTATCTATCCATCTTGCACTTTTATATCGACACTGTAAAATCAGTACTTTAGAATTACTTCTATAATGACTAAAATAATCCAACATTTATATATATATATAAAATGTTTATGCTACTTCATATATTTAAGACATTATATTCCAGAATAATGCCCAAAGATTTACCAAGTACAGTAAAGATAAACGTTTATAGCAGTGTTTCCCTTATTAAAACTATATGGTGTATAGTCTTAAAATATATATCTTAAAATTAAATGCAACAGAATAAAAAGATATATTTGTGGTGAAAATTGCCATTAATATCTATATTTCCCTGTGTTTTGTTGTACTATTAGGTCTAACTGATTGGATGATGCAAATTTTGCCTGTATCTTTCTAAGACTTTTATGAAGAGTTATATTTTCTCCCAAACAATATTGAAAAGTGGTATGTGTACCAAGACTGTCCAAAAAGTGAAACCTGTGTATTCATATAGCTGAAAAGTGAGATTGAATAAGTTAATGTTGTGCCTTTCAGCGGTGTTGCATCATGCTGAATATGGAGCATACCTCTCTGAGCTTCTGTTTGCTGTCGTCATGAGAATTCAACTGTATGTTTATTTGTCCGTGTTCAATGTAGCAATGTAAGGAAATGAGAAAATTATGCGTTTCAAAATGCAAAAACAAATTCCCCGAATGATGTTCCAAATTCTTAAGTGCAGCCAAGCAAATATGATCCATACAGATAACTTCAGAGTGAACGGTGGCCTAAATACAGTTCATGCATTGCAGAACCACAGGCTCTTGCTCTTCACCCCTAAGGCAAAGAATGCCCAAAGCTATGATTCATGTATGACCCTAAATCACCCTCCAGGCCCCTCTGATGAGACAGCACTCTCCTCTATAGTGTCTTTTCGCACTGGCTCAGTGTTCGCCTCTAGGGCTTTATAACCCCTTCAATAGGATTTAGCTATGCGGCCTTGAGAGGACCTCTGAGGCACAAATCAGTGAGTAAAAGGAGCTGCTCACATTGTGGAAAGCCCTTCTTCAGCCAGTAGTGCGTTAAAGAGCAACTTGTTCAGTCAGAACAAATTTCATGATGCCAAACGATTTGATTCGGTTCACCTCTGGTCCGTCCTCCCCCACTCCCCAAACGAAATCTTGTTATTTTGTGATTGGCATTCAGCATCACCGGTGCCTGGCCTGTAAATCAGCACTCGTATACAGTATAATTTGCTGAGTGCTAGATTATGCTCCTAAGACTCTGTGTTTTACAGGCGGTGCATCTTCAGCTGCCTGTTATCTCTACGCTGTTCCACCAAGGCTATACTTTAGTATCTGGTGAGTAATAAGTAATCACATTTAAGTGGCTTACAGACAGTAATGATACAATAGCGGAGACAGAATGAGGACTTTAATTACATTGGTGCTCATGTGGAAGCCATGTGTGCTAGACGTGCTGTGTTTATTCTGTCCTTACCAGTCACTAAAATGGACATGTTTCTGTGGGGTAACTGTAAAGGCAATGTATCTTTTTTAGTTTGCTTTAAAGGCTCATCTGCTAAAATATCCGTACTTAAATGTGCTGCCTTTTTAACAAAGTCCATTCCAAGCAGCTGGTAAGTGAGGACATGACATATGGTTGGCTTTATGACTGCTTGTGAATTTATTAGTCTCATGCTTGTGTAATTTTAACAAGTGGTGCAATCCAAGGCTGTGGCAAGTCATGAATCTGATTTTTCTTTAGCTGGTTAGAAACAAATGCTCTCATGCTTTAATAAGTGATACTGCTGTAATTACTGACACGTGACATTATAAAAAACAATGTCAAAGATTTCAATATTGGCACATTCAAGCTGAAACATGGATACCTAATTTTTTATTTCTTTTTCTTTTTTTCCGTCATGTTGTGTGTGTGTGTCTGTGTGTGTGTGTTTTATGTTGGTTAATTGGTTTTGAAATGTCATAGTATAGGGCTGTCTGCATAGTGATCAGTTTCAGTTTTAATATTTGCCCATATATTTACTTATTAATACCAATGTTGTGTCTCATAAGGTATTTTACATACAATATAATAAAGTACAACCACTATGGTATTTACCATACTCATTATTTTGATTCATACAGTACACATTCACATTTTATACAAACTTAAATAATTCTTTTGATTGTGTAAAGCTGCTTTGCGACATTGACAATTGTTTAAAGCACAATACAAATAAAATTTAATTGAATTTATACTGTGGGGCAACAGTGGCTCAAGGGAGTTGAGCCTCTAGATTGCTGATCAAAAGGTCAGTGGTTCGAGCACTGCCTCTGCTGGTTTGCCACTTAACTCTATGCCTACAGTATATACTGTACAGTATAATACCCTGCCACAGAAGATACAGGGAATCTTAAGTGCCAGCCGCAAGCCTGGAGAAAAGTTTGGGTTCAGCAGGAAGGGCATCTGCCATAAAACCGGTGCCAATAACTTGCACATTAAATGATCTGATGTGTGCCGAGTCTGAGGAAGGGAAAAAGGTCAAGAAAAAAAGTATAGTATTTACATTGCCTGGCCAAAAAAATGTTGCACAGTTCATTTGACCACCTTTAGCTTTGATTATACCATGTAGTGTAGTGACAAACTAATGTGTCCAAATGATAATTCATGATTTCAGAACCACTCTGGAATGTGAAGTAATAAAATATCGCCATACCATTAAGAAAAAAAAAAATGCATAGATGGCAAAACCTGGTCATTCAGTACATTCAGGTCATCAGCTGACTTCATTTTATTGCCGCATAACACCTAGCAAACTAAAGCAACTCAGACCATAAAATTGCCTCTATAGCAGGCATCACTAAACAGCGGACCTCAGTCCCGATCAGGTCCAACTAAAAGTCCTATCCAGAGCCTGGAGCTTTTTTGATCATTAAGAATAATTAATATACCAGTAGTCTAGTAATTTTTTCTTCTAGTTGGACCTGGCTGTACGTGTCACTCAACAGAGCCAATCAACACGATACTGTAGTTTACTGTGAATAGACAAAGTACAGTATGTGGGCTTACTCCAACATAAGGAAACTAGATTATAAAAACTGAACCTTCAAAGATGAATGGACAGATCAATGTATGTTTGTCTCATATGTTCCGTATGAGTAATAAAAATAGTAGTAAAAATATCTGCAGCAGTCTGAGGCAAGGGCATGTAAAATATACAAGAGAGCCCAGTATAACAGAGCAAAGTTTTATTAAAGATTGTTGTTTGTATTCTATACAAATACAAGAAAATATATACGTCCGTCATGTTACTGAAAATTAACAATAAATATTCTTAAAATGCTATGGAATTGCTTAAATTGCTTCTTTTTTATAGCCTTACAATAACTGCATATACAGTACTGTATAGCAATCATGAAATTTGGACACCAGCTCAAATAAAATTTTATTGCCCGCAAATTTTAATTCAGGACACCTGCTCTAGAAGCTTTTCATAATGCATCGGACAGTTCTTTAGCTATTCAAGTAATAACAGTAATCTCCTTAGTTGCCTTTTGTTTGATGTTGGTGCTTTTGAGATTGTGACTTTTTTGTCTTGGCAGTGTGTGAAAGCAAGAGCAAAGCTTGTAAAAGTATTTTGGCCTTTTAAAATATGCTATATGTTTACTCTAGAATAACTGAAAAAGGGGATACAGGAAATATTTTGTAATTCTATGCTTTAAAATAAAATATAAATTTAAATATTTAAAAAAAATTATATAATTTTTTACAGTAATTATGTACACGGTCTGTTTGTTAAAGGAGCAGTTTGTCACATTTAGAGCCATCTGCTGATGGCAGGGAGATCTGCATTTTCAATAATAATAATAAAAAAAAAACCCTGCTCCCTATTCCAAGAATATCTTAACTCTAAGAAGTTTGCAGATGGTTATTTAATGGCTTATTAAATGATCACAAGTTATTGGCATAACTCATTTTGTTTTAGGATGTCGCAAATGTACAGGTTAATGGGTCAAAATATCTTATGACTAAGGCAGATTACACTTAAATGTTAATTTGGGAATTATTTAGAAGAAATTTTTTTAGTTCACATGCTTCTTCAAATCATTGACATCAAACACACATATTGCATATGCAGGGTGGTCCGAAAGTCTGGATCTATCTTGATCAGTCTGAATGCGTCACAGTTGATGCAGAGACTACTGTATTTATTTTGTTTATTTAGTATAGTGTTTGTTCTTATTTCTGATTAATTTCAGACTTTGGATGCCCCGTAGAAAAAGAAGTGATTATAAATGTGACGTTATTCTATTATGTCTTCTGTTGTTAATTTTGAAGCCATCTTGGGTTTAAAATGAAAAGAAAAATATCACATTTCATATAAAAAAATACCTAGGCACACTTTTGAGCAACACTGTGTATTTGGTGATTAGTCAAATCCATCAATCCAGGCGAATAGGCAGCCGAATTCTGGCAAACAGAATGCAAAAAATATATAAATAAATAATTAAACGAGTAAATAATATACTTTGGCACCTCGACTTTAAAGAATTTGGCTTTCTGCATGCAGTGATCATGCTAGGAATAAAAGCAAGACAAAAATTTGATAAAAGATTAACATTTAGTGGCAAATGCCTAAAAATGTAAATAAATAAATAAAATCAAATGTCAGGCTTTGATCAAACTATTTGATCACTATGTGACAGTGAACTATGCATAATCCTAATAGATTCAGTTTGCAATCAGATAGGAGTTGACAAAATGTTTGCAATGCTCCAGTGCTATCATATCTTCAGAAGAGACAGAACTGATCAGAAGTACACGTCAGACACATCAAACAACAACAGACACAATTCTTAAGTGCTTGAAGAACCCAATAAAATATAGCAAATGTCAAAATTGTACCTCATGAAGGGTATTTCCGAATCGCCACATGCATACAGATTTTAAAATGTCACAGTGAGGAGAATGTGATCTGAAAAAAAAAAACTAACAAAAAAAAAACCTGTCTCTCAGATGGATCTGCTTTATCAATGTGCTCATACTGGACACAGACATACTGTAAAAACCATCATGGAAATATTTTACTTACATGGTGACTATGTACTGTACAGTGGCTTTTCTCTCTGGTACTGTAGGAATGACATTTAAAGCATGACTACCCTTGGATTCATGCATTTTTAATGAGATCTTCTCCTGTCATCATCCAATATGGCAGCAGTCACCCATGAGCACTGAGATTTTGCATATTACCTACTGTACAGTATGTTAATATAGTCTGCATTAAAGAAATTCTGTTGTGACAGTGAAATGTAGAAGATGAACATGTTAAATGTCGATTGTTATTTTTTTTCCCCCCTCCTGAGTATTTATTTTTACTCACTGTTTCTGGGTCCTGGAATGTCCCATAGAAGTAGCATTTCAGAGACACTTAAGTGCTCCTCCTACTCCCCAAACCCCTGGCTCCTTAAAACACACACTACTCCCACTCACACGCTCTTAGAGTTAAGTTCACTGGAATGTACCTGGCAATCTCTGAGGCTTCTGTGCACTAATATCTCTGCAGCTGGAAGCATATTCAATGTGACATCTGCTCCCATCTCTCATGCATTTTTTATTGGACTTTCTCCCTCCCAGAAACAGCCGTACAAACTCCATCAAGAATGCCACTGCTTTTTGTTTGCCAGACACACGGTTCGTCCTCACAACACCTTGCCTAGGTAGCCGCAAACAATCTGTCTGGTCTTTGGTGACAAAAGTTATTGAGACAGAAGAGCCGAGGATGCACTCCAGCCTCAACCTTGCTGAGTCATGATTGGGTGTTTCTCACAATGATGCTGTGTGGTATTGGCCCATAATATGATGCACTCCCGTATTGACAGCCTCATTGATTTTTTTTTTCTGCTTTCGGACTTTACTTCTTCCTGGAGCCTTGTGGTCTGGGATAAAGCTGTGGCTTCAGCAGGAAGAACAGTTCTTGCACTTTTCTCCACTTCTTCAATCTCGGTATCTCCCAGGAGCTCACCTGAAAGAGAGGCGGGGAGAGCCAGCCGTGATCTTTTCGCCTTGTTAATAACGGGACATTTATTGCTCTTCTGTCTTTGGAGCTCTGCTTCCTGCAGTGCAGAGGAACTGAAGCTTGATGTGCTCTTCATTTATCATTCTGAGAGTCTGCCATTGATCATGTATCACGCTGGGAGCTCAGCCATGCTATCGATCTGGAAAAAATAAAACAAAATAAAAAGAAGTCTTTATGAAATCAGCTCACTTTGTGTCTTTAGACTTTTCGGCTTTTGGTGGTTTTAGTGACACATATGGGATCTCATGTCTCTTTTGGCTTTGATGGGGGAATGTGTGTCTAATAAATACATAATTACACTCTGGGTTACGTAACAGATCAGATTATTGTTATTATTATTATTTGTGCATCATCTCTGTCTCTGTTGCTTTAAGTTTGCACACTTTGCGTGTATGTGGAGAAGCTTGTCTGCCAGTTCTGCAGTGGAGCATGCGGTGTTATTGTGGTGGGTTAAGTGCCTCACAATCTAATTACTCTAATGTCAGCTGCAGTCTTAAATCACACTCGCCGGCTGAGTGCACTGCTCAGTCTGTCCTTCAGAAAGGGAAGCCTCACACTGCTCTCAGATTCATTATTCCGATTGGATATGAGCTGTTGCACTTATTGGCTGGTCTGAGCTAAGGGCTGCACGGCCTCCTATTGGTGGTAAGGGAAGCCGCTTGCTGGCACGTGATTGGCTACTGGGAGAGAGTGGGAGGTGAGCCGTGTCTTTCCTTCTAGTGCTGAAGCGCGCGTGTATGCAGGGGACTCTTTACTCTCCTCTTATGTGACTGGCTGCAGGTATTGGTGTCTGCCTCTTCTGTGCGCGCCCACGCGTGCTTCTCTGTGTGTGCGTGTGTCTCAATGTGTGTGTGTCTGTAGCAGACAGAGCAAGAGGAAGAGGAGCAGCGTTTCCTCTCCCCCCTCTGGCCTCCCCGTCTCCCTGCTCCCTGTCACTCCGTCCTTCCTCCCTCCCGGACTGCACTGGCCTGGACCCCCGTACCCATCAGCCCCTTTGACTCTCCTCTCTTCACCATCCCGTCTTAGCCGCCGCAGGTAAGGAGCCGCACTAACATGACCGGCTGCAGAGCTGCTCCAGCTGCTCCAGCTGTTCACAAGGTATAATAGCTTTTCTCTCCTTTGGGCTTTTTTTTTTAAAACTCTGATTTCATTTTGCATGATGTTTGTTGTCCCACTTTTCCTGCATATTACACTCTCTAACAAACATATTAACACTCCCATCATCTCTTTCTATTCTGGCTTTTTAAGTTCTCCCTCTGGCAGTTCCTCCCATGAGGAAGTGGGTAGAGACATGAGGGATTAGGATGTTTGTTGTCATGGCTTTTGAGCCCAAATTCAGCTCATGCTGAGCGCTTTATACAACTTTCTCTTGTCAAGCTGTGACTTCACCTGCACCACTTTTAGAAGCACTCTTTAGCCTCATTGGGCGAATAAAAAATAAAAAAAAAGAAGGACGAAGAAGAAGAACAACAAAAAAAAATTCTATTAAGTGTGTGCTTCAGTTCTGTTTTGTTCTGCTGGGGTGGTTTTATTGGTATCATTACTTTTCTGCTTATGTTTATTGATTTCCATCTGCTGCTGAAGCACCTCCGAGTGAGACACTTACTGCAACCCTAATTTGCTTCAGGTAAAAACTTATTGTGGCTGTTTATTAAAAGTTCCTTTGGGCAAAATCATCAGCTAAATGCCTTCGTGTAAAAGCAAATACTGTACGGTAAACCTGATACCGCATGAGCTTTTCAGAGAAAGACAAGACGTACAGCATGACGTAGCAGAAACTGTAATTACTTTAGGACCAGGACTGATCTAATCAAGATGGGCAGTTCAAGCATTAACATGGTCTACGCACGAGTGCAGCCACAGCACAAAAACAGAAAAAAGAAAAAAGGATAGATGTTTCCTGAAGAAGTGATTGATCTATCAATACTGGCTGAACTCGAGATCTTCAAGTGCTTCTTCAACGTTTTGTTATACCCTAGTCTCTAGTCCTGCTTGGGCCTGAATTGGTCTCTGTTAAAGGATTGCTTGAAGCCGTGACCACTGAGTGTAGTTTGTCTTGATTTTACATTATGTGGACACTGAAGAGGAATCAGCACTCTGCTGTAGCCCACTCATCATCATAATGGGCTGTTTTTTTTTGTTGTTGTTGTTGTTTTTGTTTTTCTGGTTTCTCTTGCACGTTTGCTTCATCTTGCGTTTTGAAAGAGAAGCTGAATTTCACTAAGTGCTTTGTCGGGTGTAGCTATGGGAGGCTTTATTCATCATGATCATGCTGAGACTGCAGGCTTGTTTTGCAGCGTAGACCTCGAATCGTCTGGGGATGTTGGAAGTGCGGAGGCATTGATTAGGCAAGTAAACTGAGAGAAGAACAGGTGTCTTAATTAACACCAGTATCCCTTTGCAGCCACCCTGGCCTGTTTCCAGCGGCGAGATAAAGAACAAGTGATTATTCAAATTAAAAAGCTGCTTTACTTCATGGCAGGCAGTCGACAGATCCAAGCAGGAAGTGGAGCTGGAACTTAGCGGGGTGACGCGTTTTAGCACGTACACATTAAAAACCCCCTTGCAGGATTAAATCCTAGCGAGTTAAATGGGAATTCCTATGGCGCATTTGATTCGGTTCAGCGTTTGTTTGTGTAACTGTGGTGATATCAGCCTCATATTGAGGAAAATTTAGTCGTGCACCCAGTGAGTCTATTATGTAATGAGTGCTTTTTCTTTGCAACTTTTATTTGATTGATTGATTTATTTATTTAAAAAAGGAATCAACACAAAATCAACTCGTGCCAAAACCGTGTTTATGGCCTGCATTATAGTCCTGTATTATGAGTCGTGTGGAAGGTTGTGTATTTGCCTAAAAGATTTTTTTTAGAAGCATATATCACATCCCATGTTGAATGAGTAATTCATGAGCTTCTCCTTTTCTTCCCTTCCCCCTCGCTCTTTCCCTTTCAACCTCTAGAAACAACCATGCATCAACACTAATTTCTATCAGTTTAAGGGATTTAATATCAATTGTCGGTTCTCAATAAAGACCGGTGAATGAATACCGTATGTGTGTCAGAATTGCAAAACTCTCAAGATAGATAGATAGATAGATAGATAGATAGATAGAT
>JAQMYK010000035.1:25369946-25381759 GCA_030014345.1 Clarias buthupogon | reverse complement strand
TCCTTTACAATGTAGAAAGAAATAAAAATCAGGAACAATCATGGAGTTAGAAAGTGTTCTAAAACTTTTGAACGGTAGTGTATCTATATCCTTTATAAACGCTTAACCTGAAATCAATTAACATGAGTATCATGCTGTAATTCACTTAGTAACTCATAATGCTTACATAAGGATTTGATGTTGTCTTCACAAATTCAGTTTTTGACTGGTTGGTGTGCTTTAAGGAGTTGTATCATGATTTTCAATTTCTGCGGATGAGTTTGATGTTATGTACAGTACTGTACTGTGCAAAAGTCTTGAGCCACCCCTTATTGCTTCATTCTGAATTAATTTAAGTTATGTAGATTGAAGAAATCGGAACAAATGTTTTACTGTGACAGGCAGAACAATGCCTAAAGATTTACAACTTAAAGTGTTTGTTTATTTATGTAACAACCTCAGCAGCAACCTTATTTCCCCTCTCGTCTCCATGTCTGTCAACCACTGAGCATTCAGCATCGCCAGTATACTAATCACCGGCCTGATCATCTATCACCATCTGCACCTGTTTCTCACTGTTTCATGCCTTTAGTTAGATATTTTTTAATATTTGAATGACTTACACTGTAACAAATGACAAAAAACATTCCTCTGAAACTTTCCCAGGTGCAGGGACTGGACTGAGAATGGGAGATTAACATACAAGAAAGTCTGGCTTTACGAAAGTAAAATATGAAGAAATGAGGGGTGGCTGAAGATTTTGTTGATTAGAGGAGTGTGTTCAGTTTGTAATTGCCTAAGTACTAGGAGTGCGAATTTCCTGCTGCGTCATTCTTTTCAATTTCCCATTTCACATCTTTTACATTAAACCTGACACACTTTTGTGACAATCACCATTTTGTAACAAACAATGCAAAAAAAAAAAAAGTTTTTAATTTGAGTTAAACAATGTAAACTCTTCATTTTTCCCCTTAGTTTAGGACTTTGACAGTCAAAACCACAATAGGGCTCATTTATCAAGCTGCGTATGAATAAGTTGTAAATCATTTCTCAGAGTATTCAAACATGAAAGTTGGTATTAATGAAAATTTTGTTAAAGTTTGTATCTTATTAGGGAAGTGCATGAAATAACATACATTGCAAAGTGGCCTATTGTAGGCTCAGCAACATGATGTGGCAATAAAATGAAGTCAGCTGATGACCTGAATGTACTGAATGACCAGTTTATCACATCTATGGAGTTTTTCTTCCCCTATGAGACAGGCATTTTCCAGGACTCAAATTGTAAAAGAGTAGTTCTGGGAATATTGTGAATCATTTTCACACACGAACAGGTCACACTGTAATCAAAGCTAAAAGTGATTAAAATCTTAGCATGCGCAACTTTTATTTTGGTCAGGCAATGTTTAGGGAGACACTCTAAAATGACCGTGGATAGTGTCAATGAGTTATGCTCAGTCTATTCAGTTTAAAATTTAAAGTAACTTGAAAGTAATTGATTCAAAACAAATCAATAAATTATGGCAAAGACAAGTTAAATAGTTAAAAGATAATGTGTGGCTGTGGTATTCAAACAAGCTGCAGTAGTTAATCATAGTGGAGATTACAGTGCGTGTGTATGAATGAAGAGAATTAACATTATCTAATCATTTGTAATTTTTCCAGGAATGGTTAGATATTTACAAAAATACGTATTTTTACGAAGTTAATGGATGCTGTGTAAAAGGATGTTATAAAAGTCCAATTGATTGAATAAAAGCACTGACAAGCCCATATTATTTCATTATGTTATAATGCTGTCTCTATGAGATGCACAAGAAAAAAAAAATCACTTTAAATAATTTCACAATTTGATTTGCTGGATGTAAACAATGTCCATTTTAAAGACATCGCTCTATTGTCTTGTGAGACTGCACAAGTCATCAGATCCTAATATTTCACAGGTTTACCTCAGGCAAGTTCCTAGATTAAAGAATCTAAGTCATGGGTAATTTTCATATGGGTTGCATGTCTTGTGTTTGGTAATTTATCATGCTGATGAATAAAAGAACAATAACTTTGTAAATGTTCTTATTTATTAAACCATGTTTTGCAATAAGCAATCAGTCTTTCTGAGATAAGAATGCTTAAACGAGCTGTTGTTAGTCTCTGGTGTTTAATCTGTTTTTGTGTGTTCACGCTCGTTTCTCAGAAGACAGCATTATTGCATCACCAAACTAACCCCAGTCTTTTATTTGAAGAAGGTTTTTAAAATAATTATTATATTCATATTTATATATTTATATTCCGTTCTGTGGCATTCATTTAATAATCTTTTTTTGTATAACTACAGAATGCTCAGTATTACATGAGGCCACTGATGAAAATGAAGATGTATTACCTTCCCTGAATCAAACACACAATCAAGCAAAGAGATGCCTTTGTGAAAATCAGAGCATAATCAAAACGTTTCTGTGTTTGACACATGGTGCTCAGGTGAACTACAACTGGTCTTAATATTCCAAATTATGCTAATTTCATTTCATTTCATTTCATTTTATTATTTAATCACATGTGATACCTTGCAGAAGGGTTTAATTTGTCTTTCTGGAACACAATTTGTACAAATTATCGTTAAATCCATATGTTTGCACAGACAGTCATTGTAGGTGGCCAAAGATATGTCAAGACTTCTGTCTAACAACTTGCCACAAAAAGCACTAAAGTCGATTCCAAGGGGAACAATATTGATCACAACCCAGCATGCCTGCTAACAATATGGCACTGATCTTAATTGCTTCAGTCACATTATGCCAAGTGAAATTAAGTCAGTAGTTGTGTGACTTGAGCATGGACTGTGCTTGTATTTTGCATAAAAAACATCTCTGTTTAAAAATTTTTTTTGTGTGGCTTTTTTTGTGTGTTTTTTTTTTTAAATAAAACAAAGTCATTACGAACAGCTTTTACACAGTCCCATTTTACTGTTACTGAAATGGTACTGGTATGTAAAGTGTAAATGAACTACACACAACAGGGCATGCTCTTATAGCTAAATGTTTTGGCTTAGATTTTCAGATGAAATTCTTACTTGTGCTTTGTTTAGATGTTAACTTTGTCACAAATGGAGGAAAATGACCTTAGGAGAAGTAGAATGATGCAAAGAGACATGAGAAAAATTATTTTTTTTGTTATAAAATTAAATGGGTCAAAACTGAGAAAAGGCCATACTGTAGTAACGGGTGTGTGATTTTCTACTATTATCATTTTAGAATTTTAAATTCTGTGCCTAAACCATTTTCCCATGATCCAATCTAGAGAAGTATGCCTTTGTTTCAAAAGTATCCAGCTGTCAAAAAAATGCATGCCTGGTCGAGAGATGCATCATGGAACAAGTCCCTTTCTTGACAGCTTTTGGCATAACCTATATTTGTAAAGATTGGATATAAACATATGAGTGTAGTAGGTAGGGGCATGGCCTAGCATGGCACAGCACTGGTAGGGTGGCAAAAGCCAAGGGACCACCTCTAGTTCTAAAAAAAAAAAAAAAGAGTCCAAATGTCAGAAATGCCAAAATCTGCTGATTCATGAATGACCACTAGGTTCTACAAATGATCCAGTCCCCATAGACTTCCATGTTAAAATGTCCAACTTTACAGCCTGATACAAAAATGTATTTTCGTGTAACTCACCAGTTAAAATGATATAAAGTATTGTGTCGTGGGCGGGGCGGTGGCTGACGACCATCATGCCTTGCGGGGGTTCTCTATATGTCCACCCTGTTGGGGAAGGGTGTTTGGGTTAGTGGCTTTGGCCAAGTTGGGTGTGTTATGTATGTGTGTGTGTATGACCTGTTGAATGTGCTCCGGTTCGTGCTAAGGCTGAATTGGATGAGGTTCTCGTGTGAATGTGCTGTTCATGCTATACAGTGCTGAGAATTAATAAAGTACTCCCAGCCATTGCATTGGGCAGCAATAAAGCTCACTCGGCTCCCCAAGATCCTTTCCGGCGGTAAAACGCTACAGTATGTATAAGTAGGGTGTGGTCAATTTGAGTGACCTCTGCATTGTGCAAGTAGCAATACAATGTCTACTATGCATCTCTTTAGCTAACCGGCTAACTCGAATCAGTGAACTTTATATTTAGAATGTTGTAGTTTAACTTACCACAAGAAATGTAGGAGTTGACATGGGCAACCTGTAGGGTATAGTTTACAGAGATCAATCAAATGCAAAGCACCATGAACATATAATTTAATGTTAGCGACCTACCTTAGCATTATAGCTAAGCTAAAGCTAAGCTAGCTAGCTTGTGGTACTGTAAATGAGGTAAGTTTCAATCAACAGCCAGGCTCTGTTTGTTCCACCCTGTTCCCCATTTCTGGACAAACCAGGCTTGAACAGAGATCCTAGAGTTTAGTTTCAAATTCGCTCTTCAAAAAATCTGTGAGTGATGTCAAAGAGGGTTTGTCCAGGTTTTTTTGAGCATTGTTTTCCCCATAAAATAATGTGAGCAGTCTTTCTCAGTAAAACTGTGTTGTGTCTATGTAGCCATGAGCAAAAAAAAAAAAACTGAAAGCAGTATGCAAACTGGAAAGCTGCAAAGGAATTTGCGTTAAATGCTCTTACGTTCCTGACAGACTTCTGTGCCATGGGCAAAAACTTTAAAAAAATAAATACAATGCTGGCTTTGTTTTTCTCTGAGGCCAACATTGAGACACAAAGCAGGTACAGAATTTCAGGCAAGTGTTACCCCAGGTACTGATGAATTGTTGGTGTGCATCTAGGTGTTGAATATGTTTAGTGTTATTCCTAATGAACTAGTAGCCGAAGTTAAAAAAAAAATAATAATAATTTATGCAATTTAAGTACTATTATTGCCACAGAGTAAACAAAACATTGCAGATTATCATATAGGAAAGGAAATCTTTATGAGACTTTTTGTCTGCTCTTAGATATTAATGCGAGTCTAAATAAGTACTGTATTAAAGGCAGGACACTTAAAAACTAAAGTGGAAGAACCATTAAACATATGGATAAAAGACTCCTTCAAAATGCTAGTAACAAAACATAAATAAGTAGGGTGCCCTATTAAAGTGATAAAAGCGTGGCCTTTTCAATGAGGAGTTTGTTCAGGCAAAAAGTAACTTCTAACATTTATCCAAATGTACACCTAGTTTTTGGTTCAATTGAAAAATCTTTTAAAATGAGATCATTTAACCTAAAAAAAATAAAAAATAAAACAGCAGCTGTAACAGTAGTGCAGATCACAGGTTTATATTAATGAGTTTGTTGTTAAGTTAATAGGTTATTGTTCCTACACTAACGACTTGCACAAGGCTTGTACAGCGGACACGCAATATAATCTAAGGCTAAACATAACTGCATTTAAAAATGTGGTGTATTTGATAAAATGAAACCTTATAAGGAAACATTTAGAACTTACGGAAGTTAGGGTCAGCATTTTATAATGGGCAGGACGTTTTCAGACACAGGGTTATTTTTAGGACCGAAGGCTTTGCATTTTCTCTATCATACTGTATACCCCTCTGTAAGTTTTGTCTTTACTTCAAGCCACAAAAAATAGTTGATGGTCAAGAAATGATTGTTTAAAGCTGCTATAATTTAAGTGATAGCAGAAGTGAACTTGCTTTATTACCTCTCCACAATATAAACATACCTACGAGGGGTGTTCAAGTCAAACCAGGACTTTTGATTTTGCAGAATAACTGACCACAGTTACGAGGGTTAAGAATACTCTTTATTTCTCTCTATAATCCCCTGCTACACTAAAGCACTTATACCAGTGTTTCACTAGTGCTTGGACACGATCAAGGTAGAAAGTTTTTTTAGTATGTTTTTCAGCCTGAGACATGATTGGACTGCCTGCTTCATGTCTGAAATGCTGGCCTTCCAGGAACCCCTTTAATGGTGTCAACAATTGAAAATGGTTTTTGTGAGGTTAGGAAAGTATGGTGGATGGGGCAATAACTCCCGTTGAGTTCCTGTAATGTGTAAAGTCGTGTGCGTGAGTTATTGTATGTGCAGTTCCCACAGACAGATGTGTCTCTTTCTCACATTGACTACAGTTTTTTCCATTGATTTTTAAGGATCCAGGTGTTCAACTAGTTGAATGTAAGCCACCTCAGCCTATCAGCCAGATCATCATTTCTGGACATACGGTCTTCTTTAAAATGTTTGCACCATTCAATCAAATGTTTTACTGCAGCTACTGTAAGAGTCTTATGCTTGAAGTTTTCTGTAAATGTCAACCAGTTTAACGCCTTCATTTATGAGACATTTCCTAGTTTGACTTGAATGCCCTTCGTATAAAAGGATCAGAATTATTAAAGTAATAAACTAAACAATTTAATAATTTAGCACATTTAGGTTGGTAACTAAAGCTTCACTTTGGGCTGAATTACACAACCCTGTCCTTGATTATTGTCCCATTGCAGCATGTAGCCTAGTTTTCTTTTTCTTCCGAAAAGTTTCAAATAAAGTATTTCTAAGCTCTAAGGGGTTTCTGTATATGTTTGTGTGGCAGAGATAGACCCCTGGTGTCCTGCTTGCTGTTTCTGCACATAAGCACTTTGCTGACATTCTGCTTACTTTTTCTGAGCTGTTTTGTGTGTGTGTGATTGTGATCCCGCCGCTCCTTGTGTTTGCGTTCCGGCCTGCTGAAAGCTCAGTTCCACTGCTGAATGCTTCCAACGTCTTAAAAGGGATTTTCAAAGGTTTTAGTCACGAGCACCCAAAACATGCGCACACACACACACACACACACACAGAGACACACACACACACACCTGCCTCACCCCGATTGTAGCAACTGCTGCTTAGAAATTTTGCTTTCATCCCTGGTTTCTCTGTCTAGGTTGCACAGTGTTAGCAGTAATATTTCAGGGATTATTTATTTGCGTTAATATTTTGTCATTTCAGCATCAGTGACAGCCTCACTCGTTTCCTTTTTGTGGATCAGTTCGAATCAGCAAAATACCGCAGCTCATTTTGTTCCATAAACGTGCTCACCGGGCACTTAATATTTTTTCCTCCATGTTAATCAAACTGAACAGAATGCAGGATAATGTTTAATTGATTAGGACCTGCACTGCTGAGAGATTCATTGACGATCACCAGTGATGATTTCAGCATTCAGCTTTGCTGTTGACAGCTTTATAACTGCAGTTTGCACAAAAAGTGTTTTCTCCCCTCTATGTTAATGAAGCATTCTCAGCAGTTAATATTGTACGCACTGTGCATATAGGCTTTGCTGCGTAGACACTATGCTATATTGTTGGCTCTTAAAATCAAAACAGAGATCCTGCAGTCACATGACCCACACTGATCCAGATTGTAAGCGAATGCCATATTGATGTTCAAGGTTAACTTTGGCGGCAAGAGTCAAAAGGTCTACCGTGAACATTAATGCAGCATTAATCCGTGAACATTAAACTTTAAGTTATTAGTTGTGTTAAAATGATTTTCTCTCGGCATATCGGACCCCTACGATTCTCCACCTGTGCCACGTTTATTACATTGGAAAATGTCACGGACAAAGCAATAGCCAGACATTTAAAACTAACTGATCAACTGTCCATCAGTTTTTTTTAATTGGAGAAATTGCATGCATGTAAGATTTTAGAGACGTACAAACTGAAGGTATCTGGGTTTGTGAGTAATCACTGCAAGATTAAGAAGAACTACATACCTGGACATAATGCTGATCTGACCTGACATCTTTATATAAAATAGAGACAGAAAATGTCAGTTTGCTAACACCACTGTTCCGTTATGTGAGGTAGGATTATTGATTAAATAGAACACAGTGTATTTTAATACTGTGACATTTCTACAAATTGGTCCGGAAATGTGGAGACTGGGGAGCCAGCGATTTTATTCAACTTTGCACATCTACAAACACACACACTTTCTCAGCTTTGAACTGCTCATTCCTCTCTCCCTCTCTCTCTCTCTCCCTCTCTCTCTTTCAGCTCTTACAATCACCCATCTTTGTCTTTTTCGATGCTTACTGAAACACAGAACACTCATTAAACAAATTCCGCACAGGTTTATATTCTTTCCACTCACCTCTCCCCTCTATCTACAACATTATTAAAGCTATTCAATGATGAGTATAATCTATGGAAATGATCATAACTCTTGGCAGTTAAGTGTAATGCATTTAATCATGTTACTTATTATTTGCTCATCATATAAAAATTAAAAGTAATACACAGAACTTCCATGCAATCAATATGCTCTAGATTTATTGCCTTCCTATTTCTTTTGGTACTGTAAGCATAAGCCTATAGGATGCCCGTTCATTCCCGTGCGCTCTACAATAACATTCAACCTCCAAACAGGAAAAAGCCATTGTGAATCAATTATTGATGTCCTTTACCAGCAACTGTAAAAGCTTGCCCGCCAAGATAGTGACCCAAACAGAAAACCACAGTGCATTCTGGAGCTGTAATGTCATGTGCAGGATATCTGTAAAAACTCATTTATGAGGGTTAAATAAAGACCTATTCCAGAGATTGGAAATACACCCTGAATGGAAAACACATCCGTACACACAGTTTCACACCTAGGGCCAATCTAGCATGTTTGATCCACCTACATGCATATGTCTGGGAGGGATGAAGCAACGTGCAAAACTCCACAAAGATAGTAACTTGAGCTCACGATCAAACAAGAGACCCTGGAGCTGTAAGGTGCCAATGCTACACACTTCTTCACCAGCCTACTGCTAATGTTTCCATTTGTAAGACAATAATGCATGATATGTACTTACCTAGAGGGCTTTTTTCCCCCTTCCAGCATTTTTGTTAATGTTTCAGAGAATCGGGAAACAAATTGCATAAATAACCGATTTTAATTCAGTTATTTATTTCTTTAGGTCTTATAAAGCCTACAGTTTATAAGGTTGCAAAAAAAACTATTAGCGTCAGTTTGCCCATGGCATTTTCACCTTGTTTATGTAAACATGCGATAAGCCCTGCCTGTAGCATTTTTATTCATTATGATGCATAAACACTGTTCGTTGTGCTCTTAAGGAAGAACTGGACAGGAAGAGATACTATATGTATTTTTTTCTCCAGCGAACAGTTCAATTTAAACGATAAAATTAAATATTAGTACTGGTAAACATTTGGATTGTCCAGCTTTACCTAAGACCCCTGATTATTTTTTTTATCATACTGGTAATCACACAGTATTTAACCTTCCTGTTGCTTTGCCCTAGCATGAATATCCACAGTGTAGAAAAAAAAATCATGTTTTTACATTTCTATATGAAAATCATCCTTTAGAATTCTATTTTATGGTCTGTTTATTTACACTTAAATACATATAGAGATACATCTTTAACTTTATCTTAGTATTGTAAAAAAGTTTAGAGTGACCCCCCCCCCCTCCCCCCATCTTCATAATTCATAATTCATTCTTGAAATGCTTTAAATGTAATCTTGAGGAATAGTTCTCCAGGATTGCTGATGTCTTTTTTGTCTCTCTTTTTCAGTGCAGTCCCTGTACTGTACCTGTTTGAGAGAAATGTTTTTGTTCGTTAAGCCACAAGGTGACCTATCAATCATTTTAGATTTAAAAAAATAATCTAACTTAAGACATGAACCAGTGAGAAACAGGTCAGTGATTAGTATACTGGTGATGCTGAATGCTGAGTGGTTGGAACAGACGAGAGGGGAAATGAGGCGGCTGCTGAGGTTATTACATAAACAACCAATTTTTCAATTGTATATTCAGACATTGCAGCCTTTTGACTTTGCAGCCTCTCACAGTAGAACATTTGTTCCAATTTCTTTAATTTAAACTACATGATTTATTTTAATGTGGAGAAATAAGGGGTGGCTTAAGACTTTTTCACAGTAAAATAACAGTTCTGTAGTATCCGTGGCTCAACAGATATGAATACAGTAACTGTCTTCTGATTTAAAGCACACATTTTAAAACCTTACTATTTATTATTAATACTCAGTATATAAAGAGTTTAGGTATTATTAAAATTTTATGACCACAAGGCAATGCATTTGAGCGATTGCTGGTAAACTTGATGAAAGTTTCTTGAGGCTAACACACTGCTTGTAATATTTTTAAATACTGTAAATATGAGAATGTTGTGTATTTGTTGTGTTTGTCAACAATGCAGTATGTACAGTATACAGTATATTGGAATTGTGTGATGCATTCATGTGTTAATGTTTACAGAAATTATATTTACAATATTGAAATGACTGAGCTTATGTGTTGCAATTTGTGTATTGAGCACCACTATGTTGTTGAATTCTTAAATCTGCTTAGTGTTGATTAGTTTTCTATAATAGCAGCTCTGATAGTAGTGCAGTAAGTAAATCACTGATGTATATTAATACTCTAATTCTAATATGTTTTGATTTCTCTAGTAACAGCTAGGAGTTGTATGAACGACACTTTACATACAGATGAAGCTGTCAGTAAGGAGACATTGATTTATACATTTATGCATAGTGTCAAGAGTCAGTGCTTTAACAGACTAAGGTAAAGGTAAACTTGTTCCTTTAGGTTTCTCGAAATTGAGAAAGCACACATACGGCTTTTCTGTAACGTGAAAAAGAACAAGTTACCCATTTTTTCTTTTTTGTCTCATTTCAATAAAGGAAAAAATATTACAGAATCAGTGATTATAGTAGCTTCTCTATAATGAGTCATAACGAGATGTTCCACGACATTAAACATAACTATAAATTCAGAACGAAAACTCGAAACACTCAGTAAATGCGATAGTTTTGTTTCTTGCATAAAGAATCTGCATTAAGTAAACATTTAATTTTTGCATAATTTATAGGCAAGTGTATTGCACATATTAAATAGTTAAAAAAAACCTTCTTAGTGTATTTTCCACAAAGAAAAATGCAAATCATACTGAAGTCCAAACCATACTGTTGTGTATGTTGCAATTCCCCCTCACTGTTTCTCTTTATTTGCATCTGTCTAGTATAAACTGTTTTTGGCAATACTTTTGACAAAAATCAGTTCTCAAATGAGGATCATACAAGGACATATAGACAATGTAGTCAGGAGAAAAGGTTATGTCCTCCATTGGGAACATTCAGGTCTCAACAGGTTATGAAAAGTAGTCTGATATTTGTGTGCTTGTGTGCCCTGTAATGGGAAAGCAACACTTCCAGGACCCCGAGTCCACTGGGATAGGCTGCAGGCCTCCCACGACCCTGTATAGGACGAGTGATACAGAGAATGAGTGAGTGAGAGTCACTATATTTTTATGGTGCATCTGAAATACTTTTCTAACACAAAGATTAATGTTATTTATAGTTAGACATTGTCACCATCTCACTAGATAGTGAATGTGTTCATTTTCCTCAAATGTCAGACTCCCCAGTGATGCAAGGAAAAAATTGTCGTCTAGCAACGGGAAATCGCATCGCGGATTATCCATGGGCCAAATCAAAAGCAGCAAAACTGACCATGTTCTGCGGGTGGGCAGCATTGCATGCACGCTCCTCTGTCAATCACAGTGGCACGAGCCAATCATGGATGTCTGTACACTCACATACTGTATACAGAACTGAAAGGACAGCATTTTCATCTGAGTGTGTTACAATACCTTGTGAAGAAGATTTAAAAATTGTGTCCTTGTGCTAGCTCTGTAACTTAATATATTGTGTATATGTCACATTTATAAATGGAGCGTTCAAGTCAAACTGGGACTTGTGAAACATCTTATCCTTGATGGAAGAGATGCATCCATTTTTCACATTTCCACATGTTTGGGCTATTAAAGGAGTTCCTGGGAGGCCAGCGTTTCAGACATGAAGCAGACTTTTAAATGTAGTGTATAAT
>JAQMYK010000035.1:25173408-25187914 GCA_030014345.1 Clarias buthupogon | reverse complement strand
TTAATATCAAAAAAAAAAAAAAAAAAAAAAACGAGCACCAAATTATCAAGTGAAGTTAGGTGTGTATAATGTACTAAACTAGTAGGAATGCAACAGCACATTCCATGGATTTGTTTTTGTATACATTCTTAATTCATTTGCATCCATTACTAATTATTTCAGCTCTCCTTAATGATATTTCTCCTAGTCTACAATTTTATACTTTGACCAGTAGAGGGCGAGTGAGATTTACAATAAGTCCAGCTTCATTAAACAAGTGTTTTAACAAAGAAATTAAATAAATTGTTTTGCTTGTCTTGAAGAAGGAATGTCAAATACAATTGAAATAGCTTGTAGGCACACTTGGCACATTCCTAAGAAACATAAGATGAACTTTTTTTGTTCCGATATTAAAATTATGTCCAGTCTGAGCTAATTTAGCGAATTCACTCCCTTAACATTCATCACTGATTTCATGTAATGGTCAAGTCCAAAACAATGTTCATTCATAGCCTTAATTCTGCTCATGTGGAAAGTGAAGAAGTGATCGTCACTTGCCTGCTAAGTGCAAGATGGAGGACATGCTTTCTTTCCCCTGGCCAAAGACACTAAGCCGAGTTGGGAAATCACCCTGGACAGGTCATCAGTCAATCACAAGGTACTGTATGTAGACATTCACACTAGAGGCATTTTTTCTGCCAGTCCACATGATTTGGGATATTAAAGGTTAAGATTAGAATTTAAAGGAAACCCACGCCTATATGCAACATAAGCACACACAGAAACTAAGCAGACAATAACCAGAGTTCAGGATTAAACTGGGAACACTGAGGCAATGACACTACCTGCTGTGCCACCAGATGTCACAATAGGACATAATAGCATGAATATCCAACTAATAGTTGCCAAAACAGGTTAGTACATGAAATGAGATCTTTAGTTGATGAAACATTGCCAATGTTTGAGTCAATTTCCCACGCTGCCGTCATCCTGTCCTGCTTGTTAAAACTGATTATATTCAACTGAAAAAGAAGAGGGTTTAGAGTTCCCTAAATTGGAACCAGCCTCAGGGCCTAAACTCAAACTCCTGGCCTCAATTATTAGAACGTCATTCTAAACCATAGCCAGTTTTAATTACTTAGTAACAGCACTGATCAATCCTAGATTTAAGCATTTTGAAAGAGGAGATCATGATAAGAAACTGCTTAGATGTTCAATTTGCCACATTATTAAAGAATTTGCAGAAATCATACTTGCCATTTTCTGAAGAGATGCTCATCTAAATGGAAGGCTACAGAGATTACAAATAGAGGACATTGCACTCCACTGAAGTGACAATGGTTTCAGGTTCAATTCACACACTCAATGGGGACCCTTTAGTCCACTGAGCTGTATAATGAGGTGGCGAGAGAAAGCCTGGGTATTTCATACAGCCAGCTAAATGTGTAAAGCTTCTTTTCCTAGTCAGTTTTCAATGGCATGTCTGGACCACCTTCATGCACATACCATACCCCAAATACACTCCTCTGGCACATACAAAGGCAAGATGTTAAGCAAGGCTTTATGTGCCTTTTTTTTTTTCCCCCTTCAAATAACATCTTTTAAATAACACCATTTCACAATAGAATTTTGGCAATAGAATTTAGATTTTTTTTTGCTTTTTGCTGAAATGGAGAGGGTATTTAAATTTAAAAAAAATAATAATAAAAAAACTCAATTATCAGTAATGCAATACATATTTATTTAAACGAGTAAACATGAGCTCATGCATTCTTTTCTGCTAGTTAATCAGACTTCCAGCTGTGTTTTATGCCAGTATAAAACCACATACACACACCTTAAACAAATAGAATGTTTATAGAGTCCTGCAAAGCTATGAGAATAGGGGAGGAGGGGGGACTCTGAAAGCTTAGATAGAAAATCTTCAAGTGAGGAATTAAGGATGTTGAATACAAAATTTCTCAGGTCCTTGATATGCACCATTCACCTCAAGCATACACACTTCCTGTTCAACTTTGCACATGCACATAAACGAACATCCTGGTTCATCGGCTGCTAGCGGTTTTGGCTCAACACTTGCGGGGCTGCTGGATGAAGAAGCAACGCTGCATATGCAGTTTCTCTGCGCTTGGTCTGACCTTCCCGTGCCGCACCGACACTGGAGTCTCGGGGAAATCATGGCCCAACTGCAAAAGCAAAAAGAATACATTTTTTTAAAAATTAAAAATAATAAATAAATAAGAAAACACGAAAATATGTGAATGGAGATACACACCACTTTATTCTTGCTTTCTCTCTTTAACGCCATGCCAGTTGCTATGGCTATATTCATGGCGAGTGTCAGTTTATGTTATTCGATATTAAAACTAGATAAGATGTTTAAAATTATTATAATTCCCCCCCCCAACAACTTTAAAACTAAATTTGTGTACTTCTTTAAAAACTTTAAAATGTGTCAAAAATCTTATTCTAGCGCACTGTTAACTAACATTTTAATACATCACACATACTGTAATGTGCTAGTTTGTCACCATTACAAATTGTGGGGAAAAAGGTTTATTGGTTATTTCTTCCACACATGGTCTTCACATGACATGTTCATTATATAAGCAGGTTAAGAAATGAACAGACCTTTTCTAGTGGGCCTCCTATTAGAATACCCATTTGCTGCATCCGGGTGAAGGTGGTAAGAGACCTGCAACACACCACAGGTAAACTGACAGGATAAAACAATTTCATGTTTTGTTTAAAAAAGAAAATGATACGTGGAGGGCATGCATGGTGAGCTCACAAGGTATTATTCATTACTTCACCCTGTGCAGTTTGTTCTCACCCTGCATTATTAACAGCACTTAGTTTTCTTTGTACATTGCATTTGTTTACAGACTTTGATATTTTTGAAAATACACTACTGAGCATTGCTCACTGGATAATAAAGAATGAAATTTAGCTCTGTACCTGGGTTTCTTGCTTTCCTTCTCCGGGGTTACATTATCCTCACTGTTTTTCTTAACAACTCGTTTTCCTCCTGCTTTTACTAAAAGGAATAAACATGCAGGTTACAAAGTGAAATGACTCAAGTTCATTTTCCACAGGCCACAAGATTTACAAAATGTACACACACCAACTATGTTTGGCTCACCACCTGTGTTAAAATAAGTGTTGCAGAAACGTTCCACTTTGCTGATCATACTGCACCACCTCCATCAAACAAGGCATTTTGTTATTCTGCTCTAAAGATTGCCTGCTAGCTTTGAAAATTAAGAATAAATTTTAGAATCATTTTGAGGACCTAGGGCTTGTGAACTTCAGTAGGGCAAATCCCATCCTAGGACTAAAACTTGGAGCAGAGTCTTTAAGGTTGCTGGTATTGCATATAAAAATAAAAAATTTAATATATATATATATAAAAACAATGAAAGGAGGATTACTTCGAAATTCTCAGTTATTTGAAGAGGCAATTCAGGTTACAGCTAAAACAACTAAAACATATTAGCCACATATACAATACAGGCGCATCTCAATAAATTAGAATATCAAAAAGTTTATTCATTTTAGTAATTCAATCAAAAAGTGAATTATATAGATGTTACACAGATTGATATTTCAAGTGTTCATTTCTTTTAATTTTGATGATTATGGCTTACAGCTAACGAAACCCAAAATTCATTATGAGAATTACTCTCAGTAGTTCATGACAGAAGCTCCATAGATAATCAATTAAGTATTGTCTAGAGATAGATGAGGAAAAACCTGATCCAACAATAAACACAAGCTGAAGGCTGCTACTAAAGCAACCTGGTCTTCATTAACACCTCAGCAGTGACATACTGATACAGTAACTCATGCAAAAGGAGCCCCACCAAGTACTGAGTGCAGACATTAACTTTTTTGGTAATGTAATATTTTAAGAGATTCTGTTTTTTTATTAACTTTAAGCCATAATTATTAACAGTAAAGCAGCTTTAAATAAAAAAGGCTTTAATTATTGGCATGTAATGAATCTTTAAAAAAAAAAAAAGTATTTTTTTTTTTAATTTATTTATTTTATAAATGACCCTCTTCAGTCCCCCGCAACCCAGTATACAGGATTAAGCAGTATAGGCGATGAGTGAGTACTTCAAATCAGTATAGTAAAAAAATACAAGAGTATCTTTGTCCCAAAGTACATTGTCCCAAATCCAAGCAAACACATTCATGGATGAAATCCTAACCCAACAAACTAGTGTATACAATAAAGCCAGTGTCTGAATGAGAGATGACTCCCTAAATACCCTGGGGCGCTAGGATTAGCACAATAATAGTAGCTAAATATCTTTCTCCACTTACCTATTAGGCAGCCAGCGACAGAATAAATACAGCACAAAAAGTCAATGCTGTTATGTACCAAAGCCCAAGAGTCAAATAGACACCAAATGTCATCCAGTCAACGGTACCAGCTGTACCATGTGCTAAATGATGATTCAACAGGATACAGGAAAAGGATTTTAAGCTTTGGCGTGGCTTTGTTTTTAATGTTACTTGTAGAGTGCTGCATCGTGAATAAAAATGGCATAAACAAATGATCTTTTGGTGAAATGTGGAAATTTGCAGTGAGAGTAACAATGCTGTCCATGAAAAAAAAAAAAAAGAGTAAACAACAACCTCATGTCATTCTAGTTAACGTGTTAATTTCTTATACTTGTGTACATATTTATTATTTTTAAAGACCGTAAACACACAACTACATACAACACACAAATACTAAATTGTAATGCCATGACAAAACAAGTTTTAATGTATTTTTTTCTATGATCTACATCAACACAAATCAAATGGTCTTAAATTAAAGCTTCTTTGTGTCAAATGTTTTGAGATGCAGACCGCCATAAAGCCTCAATCAAAACACCAATTTATCTATAATGGCATCTGGCAACTTCATGAACTTGTTAGCACACATTAGCTACTTCCCCCTTGAAGACTTGGCAACTGCAAGGTCTACTTGTGAAGTTTTTATTTTAGTCGCTTAAAAGTGGCACTAAGCCAGTGCATAGCCATTGTGCAACAGTGAACACAAGTTCTTAAGTTATCAGCTTTTCTGACAGCATTGTTAAAATTAACCAGTTATGTCTAGTGTAGATCCTGCATGTCGAGGACATCAACAAATCGGTGGATAAAGATTTATTCAGTGCATCAACTTTGAGGACTTGAAAGGCACACGATAGACATGAAGTAAATATTTTATTACTTTTATTTTTGCTTTTGAAAAGTGTTTGCGACTTCCGCTTTCGTCACTTAACCGTTTACTTGCTTATGGAACTTTTCAACGCTGTATAGGTCACGTTTATTGTGATACATAGTCACGTGACTAAATACGCGTTCTTGAACATTTTTGCATCTGAGCAAAAAAACAAAACAAAAAAACCCATCAGGATTATTCATTTTTTTTTGCTGGGATTCGTCGTGTTTTACTTTTTTAACTAGATCAATATTTTAGTCGTAGTCAGACCTTTATTGTGTTTCTTTGATGTGTAATCTGTAATTAATCTACTGTACCTCACTACAACGCTGCGGGTCGACAATATCTTATACATGGTTACATTGTTGTTGTGATTCGCGAACGTCATCAAAGCATTTATTTATTTATTTATTTATTTTACATTTTTTTAATCAAAATCCACAACAACACGACCTAAAACTTTTGGATAAAAACACATTTGTTTACATTCCGTTTCACATCAAACCAAACACAAAACCTTCACCCATTTTCTACACGCAAACACAGGAAATCATACCTGCAGGAGGATGACCAGCCTTAAGAGATAAAGTGTTTTTCATCCCAGCTTTAGGCAACTGCACCATGTTCAAGTTCACAAAAACAAACACAAATATCCTCCGCCCCCCGAGTCAGCTCTGCTTTATACTCCAGAAATGAACGCAGCGCTGAGCCGTCATCAATGTGGAAAGCCTACAGGGCCACAACGCCCTAAAACAGTCACATCACAGACACAAGTAAAAAGAAAAGAAAAAAAATCACCTCAGCATAAAGTGAGGTGCAAAAACTCTTGAACTTGGTATAGTTTTCTCAACTGCTTCCTTCTCCATTTACAGAGTGTGAACAAAAAGTGTCCATTCTGCTGTTTTAAATTGAGAACTAACTTGCACTTTAAAGTAGTGGGACAATAGCACCTCTACTGACACACACACACACACATTTCATTTCATACTTCACATACTTTTGATATACTTCTTAGTATAATTACACTTTGCACATTTTCACTCACTCATTGACTCATTGTGTATACCATTGTGCCTTGAAGCCTCTACCAGGAGACTTAGGGCACAAGGTGGGGTACGCCCTGGACAGGATGCCCGCACACATCCATTCATTCACATTCAGTAGTATGGAATGCAAATTAGTCTAATCCGCATGTATTTGGACTGTGGTAGGGAACTAGAGCACCCCACCAAACTCATAAAAACAACAGATCAAGCTCACGTTGACACAGTTGGTCTTATAGTACAGATGTGGTTTAAGTAGTTAAAAGTCTACAAGATAACATTGTAGCTTGGGGATACTGATGGTGGTATTAGTCTAAAAGGTGGTGCTTTGAAACCTGATCAGTTTGAGCAGAATGCACAGGTGAGAACATGAGAGCTGGACATACTGAAGAGCTAAAGTACGGCATGATGGTATTCTGGCATATAGGTAACCTTTGAATAAAGGGAAAATAGAAACATGTTGAAAAGTATAAACCGAATCAATAAAATTAGTATTTTACAAGTTCTTTACTAGTTTTTTATTTTTTAAGAAATATTTAAGGTAATATTTAATGATAGTCACACATATGAAATGTGTGAATATTGCACTTCAATAACATTAGACAATAACTACTACCACTATTCTAGTAAAAAGAAGAAGAAGAAGAATAAATCTGTTTGAAAATGTCTAAATCTGCTGTATGAGAAAATAAAAGTCACATCAACAGTACACAAAAACCACAAGCACAAGAACAGAAAAAAAACATGCTGCTGCTTTTATGTGGTTTTTTGATGCTTTTGTTTTTCTTTTCACTTCAACATGAAAAACACAGTGTTCATGGTGTTGTTTTTTACAGTGCTCTGCAGTATGAAATAACATTTTCTTCATCAGATGATCTAAAGATTTATTATAAAAGTCTGTTTTTTGTATTAAATCTTTTTATTTTTTTATTATGGCCAAAAGTATTTAGCCAAACCTGCAATGACATTGTATCCAAATACATATATTTCAATATGGAGTTGGTCTAACTTTTGCAGCTACAGTATACTGTAACAGCTTGCACTCTACTTGGAAGGATGTCCACAAGAGTGGGAATTCATGCCAATTCATTCTGTAGAGCATTTATGAGGTCACGCACTGATGTTGGATGAGAAGGTCTGGCTCAAAATCTTCTTTCCAGTTCATCCCAAAGGTGCTTATCCATGTCTTTATAGTCCTTGCTTTGTGCACTGGGGTACAGTCGTAATGGAATAGAAAAGGGCCATTCCCAAACTGTTGCCACAAAGTAGGGAACATAGAATTGTCCAAGATTTCTTGGTATACTGAAGCACTAAGGTTGCCCTTCACTGGGGATAAGGGGCCTACATTTAATATGTATGAGGGGTATTTAAGTAAAAATCGAAAGGCTCAGAGCCCACCATAGTTGTTCATATGAACATTGATCAAGCAGATCACCTGGGCTTTGAAAATTGACAAATAACTTGTCACCAGCTTAAGGAAGAGATGCAGTCTTTGGGAACTGTACACATAATCATTTATCAACACCACTTGCACTTGCACTTGCTCCAAGCCATTAGAACAAGTTTGGGCCATTAAAAGAGCTCCTGTGAGGGCAGTGTCTAACGGCTCACTAGAGTAACTTTTTACTTTTAAGGTGTCCACCACTAGAGAAACACTTGGATAAATGCATTAGGATCTTAGAGGGAGCAGAATAATTTATTTATTTAATTGTAATTCTGTATGATTGCCTTCAGTTCTTTCCTATAATAGTGAGTAAACTGTATGCCATATACTGTATTTATACCATTCTGTATACTGTACAGAATACAGAATTTTTTTAAATTGTAAGTGTTTTCAGACTATGTTACCTCATAACCCAATCACAAAGACATCTTGTCATTGTGAAACGCTGGAATTCTGGGTGTAGTGTAATGTAAAAGAAACATTGGTGTAGGATCCTTCTATATGTCAGATCTGCTAAAATTGATAAAGCTGGCGGTTCATGGCATCATGAGTGGTTTCTGGATATTCTGTAGTTTTGCTCTAGATTACTATATGTTTCTGGAGCATTTGTTGCTCCTGTTGATTTGTGTGGTGTAGCTCTTTTGACTCCTAATGATGATTTATCTTTTACATCCACATGGACTTCAGGAGATGTATTAAGCTTAGCTGTATCAAAGGTTCTCAAAGACCTCTAAAAGTAATATGATATAAGCATAAACACAATAATATGTCTGTAAACTTAATAAAAACAAAAAGCAAAGGGCTGCAATGAAGTATATGCTAAATAATGACAAAGATAAACACACAACAAGGGGTTAATACTCTGGGGAAAGCTGACGTCTAGGTTAGGAGAATAAGAAGAATTACTATCACCCTATAGTTTTCTTTTTTTAAGTACAAAGTAATAACTTTATATTATTGCTTTTATACATCTTTGGTGACATACTGTAATGTTACTTGGTAAACATATTCAAACAATGCATTTGGGTCAAAGTTACATAACTATGAATAACATGGAATGTAATATAAATATGAATATTTACATTCATGGTTTGGACACAGAAAACTACATATGATCAAGCAGATGTTTTGCTGTATATGATAAATCATCAATAATGAATAATGTATGAGTTTTGTAATGTTGTTACATAAAAAAAAAAAAAGAATTTAGACCATTGAAAATACAGCAAAGTTCTTGTAATTGTAAGAATTAATGTGTGTTACATACAGCTCAAAAATATGTAAATGATATGTGATCTTTCATTAACTGATTACAAATTAGATAACAAAGCCAGCCAGATGGATTTACTACTGGTCTGATGACTGGACATATTCATGCTTACATGTTTTCCATACATAAATGTTTTAATGTTCTTAATTCCTTTTGACCAAAAGATGTTGATTAGTTTGCTGTTACAGAGGTTTTTTTCAATACTGCTGGCTGTAAATTGAATCAAAGGCTTAAACTAATTCCCTTATGTTAATTCCTATTCTAAGGAATCTTGTGTGCACTTCTGGCACACAAGAATTAGGGGCTCAAATCTCACCTACAGTACCCCTCCTTCTCCCATTCTCTCTCTCCTTTAGGTACTTAGATTTCCCCACATGCATTGAAAGCTGATAGGTGTTTCCAAATTGCCCCTAGTGTATAATTGAGTGTACTGCACTCCACCCAGGGTGTGCTCCACCTTGAGCTTTGATTTCCCTATAGGCTCCAGTTCCTTGCAACTTCTACAGTTTATGGAAAATTAATAAATGAATACATAATTGCCCATTAGTAAAATGAACTTTGTTTCCCAAAAGACTGTTATTTATTATTTTCTTATAACAACATGCACTGTAGTAGTTTATTCCTTGAATAATAGTAGAAGTAGAAATGAGTGGAATAAACTCCTAATAGACTGTAAACTCAGCAGTTCACAGCTGTGGAAGCATCTGCATTTGTGCTAGTGCTTTCTAACAATACTAATTTCCTGTGTACTTTCATTGTCATTCTTTCATTTGCTATTTATCTCCCTGTTGTATCTAACTCCCCTTATTTTCATCTTACTCCTCTACAACTCCTCCTACCTACTGTAGCGTCTCATCTCCTTTTTCACTGTTCTGTCTTAACAGCTGTTCGTTCTTCTTAAAACAATCACAGTTTGATGACCTTCCATATTGATTTACTGTACATAGATAAATTGGCTCTCTGACTCTGAATATTTTTAAACAGGGCCATTTAAAAATACAATCTCTGCAGCAAAGAATAAAGAACATCATTTTCGCAACCCTGCTTTCTCTGTTGTGCAAAATGTTTTCCCAAAGCCCCTTGATTGTTTTGCATATTGCACCATTGCCTTGCAGACATAAACATTCATCCCAATAATGCATGTATAATGAGTGCAATAACAGTAATCAGTGACTTGAAATGAATTACCCATGACAACAAACCCATTGTTAGTTCACTTGAGCAACGGTTTTTGTTTATCCAAAGAACCTAAGAAGAACCTAAGAAAGAAAGAAAGAAAGAAAGAAAGAAAGAAAGAAAGAAAATGCCATACCCTCCAGAAGGTAGTAGTTTACAGTACAGTACTGAGGTTATGGATGACACAGCACTCTGCCAAATAGATTGAGAAGGACAAATCATGTGTTATGTTATCTCAAGAAGAAAGTGGGTATTCTGCCCATATTATACAGCTACAAGTGAAGAGCTGCTTTGAGATACAGCATTCAAGAGTTATGTTTGACAGCACTCACCGAAAAAGACCCAAACTATTACCCTCTGCTAAAAGGAAATTGGTTTGGATGGCCAGAAACCACAAAGGCCTTCCGTGGACTGGAAGCTTCTGGAACACCAGTGTCACTATCCACAATCAAGCAAGTTTTACATTACTTGGCCTTGGACTGAATGGCTGCCATCCAAGAAATGGTGTCCCACTACAAAATCTACACCTTCAACCTCATCTAAAGTTTGCAGCTGTCCACATGAATAAATAAGATGCTTTTGAGAGAAACATTTCACTAGATGCATGTTTGGAGGAGTACCACTTCTGTTTGCCAACTGTGAAGCATAGTGGTGGTAGCATCCTGCTTTGGACCTGTTTTGCTGCCAGCGGGACTGGTGCACTGCACGAAGTGGAAGGAATAATGAAGAAGGAGGACTACCTCAGAGTACTTTAGATAAACCTTGAATCATCATCTACTGTATATGGTTGAAACTTCCAACAGCACAATGACTCCAAGCACACACCAAAGCTGGCTGTGGAATGGATAAAGCAGTTTAAGCTTTTGAAAATTCAACTCTATCATAAATGTGTGGAGCCTGCTTAAAAGTCAGGTCAGTTCAAGGAAATCAACAAATTTAATTACATCATACTAAGTCTATCATAAAGCATGGTCAAATATACACCAGAATTTTACCAGAGGCTTGTTTATGGCTGCCTAAGGGCATTGGTAGACTTCTCACCTGCTAACGGCCCAGGTTCCCATCAAAGCCAGCAGACAGTAGATGCAGGGCATATCTTAATGCCAGTCCCAGGTCTGGAATTTTTTTTTAAAAGTTTTGCTTCAGGAAGGGCATCTGAAATAAATGCAGTGTCAAGTCAAGATGTGCGAATTGGATAGCCTGCTGTGGCGACCCCCTAAACAAGTGCAGCCAAAAGAATAACAATGTGATGATGACTACCAAAATGTGCACCAATAAAATAAAATAAAATAAAAAAAAGATGATGCTGCATTGGCACCCTGTCCAAAGTGTACCCTGTCTCATGCCCTAAGTCTCCTGGGATAGACGCCAGGCCCCCACGACCCTGAATACAGGATAAAGTCGTAGAGATGATGATTGAGTAAGATGATGAGATGCTGCTGCAAAGTGTAAAAAGGTAATTGACTGATTTAAGCAGTGTGCAGATGATCATGAAGACAGGGGTGAAGAGGCAAAAAAAATTAAATAGGAGTGAGCAGGTAGTTGTTGCTGTGTCATGCTTCATTCATACATCTTCTGCACCACTCATCCTATACAGAGTCACAGGAAGCCTAGAGCCTATCCCAGGAAACTTTGGGCACAAGTCGAGGTACACCCTGGACAGGGTGCCAATCAATCCCAGAAGAATACATCATACACTCACACACAAAATATGGGTAATTTGGAAATGGCAGTTAGCTTAATCCGCATGTCTTTGGACTGTGGGAGGAAACCAGAGTATGCGGAGGAAATCCACCAAACATGGGGAGAACATGCACATTCCATGCACACAGACACGAGAGGGGAATCAAACCTGATATGATAGAAAAATGTTTCCCTTAACATTTCCATGCTAGAGTCCCCCTGGGCGTTTGACCATTTCCAAGGATTAACGTGTTCATAACATTTAGAGAATGTTTTAAAGTTTTGTTAATAAATAGTCATCAACTAAAATTTTAAATGGGTAAACTTTGAATGGGTAAAAATATACATACAAATTTGATAATTTTCTTCTAGATTACTCTATACTTTTTGCATTAAACTATAAGGCATGTAATATTTTATAGCCAGACCAGCAATAAAAATGACTGGTCTAATACATACTTTACAATTTAAACAAACAGCAACATTTTCATAAATAGGAAAGAATTGAGGAGAGAGCAGGAACATGCACAGATACAATTAAAGTATACGATTTATACATACTTTCTAACACATTTTGAACTGATTTCCCTAATTTTCATTTGATTCTGTAAAGTTGCTTGGCGACAATGACCATTATTAAAAGCTATATAAATAAATAAAAACTTTAACTGAATATTGAATGTGGGAGTGTAAAGTAAATTAGAGTACATTCATCGTTCATATGATCAAGTTGAACTAATTAATTCAAGGTATTATTGCTGCATAAAAAATCAATAAAATGATTGTCAAGTACAGTATGTTGTATAACACAACACATATGTATTTTCCTATGTCACATTTGGAATATCCATCATGAATTTAATGAATACAATAGGAATTTGATGCTCATGTCAGACAGTCCAAATTATGTCAGACAGAAGTGTGTGTGTGTCCAGCCAGTGCTATATAAAGTATTTTTTAATGCAATTTGAATTATTTAATTTTGGAAAATTCAGAAGCAGAAAGGAAAAGGTTATGCATTGTGAATAGATTATGTGAATATGTGTAGAGAGATAGAGAAAGAGAGAGAGAGAGAGAGAGAGAGAGAGAGAGAGAGAGAGATACAAGAAGTACCACAAGGGGTCGCCCTTATCACGTTACTTCTAGGCAATTGCTTCTTTTACCATAATATGAATCTCGGTTATACTATAAATTTCACAATTTTAAAGTTTGGTTACTTGATAGTCCATCAGCACAGTAAAATTTAACACTTTCATAAGAGTTCATATGAGTCTCTCCAGCCTTATAAACACTGTGGGTGATAATTTAGCACTGGGAATTTTGCTGTGAGGATTAACAACACCATCAGGTGTTTAAAGCTTCAATGAGTAGGTAAAGACTCACTTGAAAAACAGGCATGCAATAGGAATGGGCAGATTACGGGCAAGAAAAAAGTGTGATGAAGTATCTCCTTCAAAACGTCTGAGAGCAGAACTTCATACAGTAGATTGAAAATTGAGAAATAAACTGCCAGATATGCCTATTCTCAGATATTACAGATCATTTCAGGACAGGGACACACTGCGGCCACTGCTAAATTTGTCCCAACATGTCACAGCCTGAGAGACAGGGAGTAACCACACACAGTGGACCATATGCTTTGAAGTAGACATTAGGGAGGCACTTGTGTAGCACATGATACAATGATAATAATACTCCAGTCTGTTTGCCTTAGGTGTCTTATATTTGAACAGATGGATTATATTCATAAAATAAATAAAGCCTAAGTTGTCAAAGTGGGGTGTGGAGGGTATTCCATGAAACAGTGCTGGGTAGGATATTGTAAAGGTCGAGATCACAGTCAACCACAATTCAACCCAAATGTTTGTTGTTATTATTTCATTTGCATATTATACTTAAGACTAACTGACTTGGGGGGGGGGGGAGGTTCAACTTAAAGTGCAATTAAAAATAAGCATAAATAGTTATGGACTGCAACTAAAATTTGTACAATAAGGAAAGTGTTGATATGATGGTCTAAAATTGTTTAAATCTGCTAATTGTTATGGATATTAACTGCTTATATTCCTTCTTATATTAACTTTTCCACTTTATAGCAGCATGTATTCTGTAGTTACTGCGTATACTTACTGCATAGCCATGATCAACAATATGGTTGTAAAATAGTTGGACTACATATTGTACTGTGTATGACTGTGTATAAAATTAAATTTTGATTTGATATATATATATATTATTATTATTATTATTATTTATTTTTTTAAATCAAATTCAAATCAAATCAAATAAAAATTTTATTTGTCACATACACAGTCATACACAGTACAATACGCAGTGAAATGCTTATACGACCGCCTGTGACCTTAAAAGTTTAAAAACAATTAGCAAGAAATAAGGAAGAGAAATAGAAAAGATATATATCTGGGAAAAAATCTAAAAAATAGTTTTTTGAAAATTAAAAAAAGAAAAGATATATATATACACACACACACATTTTTACCTGCACCTTATAATTTGCACAATGCCTATATTTGCACTGATTTATATACACTACTATCTATTTTTAAGTTGTACCTACGTACCCAGCTACCTTAAATCTACATCAGCTATGTTCTAACATTCATTCATTCATTCATTTTCTATACCGCTTAATCCTGTGTTCAGGGTCGCGGGGGGCCTGGAGCCTATCCCAG
>JAQMYK010000035.1:25117158-25128874 GCA_030014345.1 Clarias buthupogon | reverse complement strand
ATGTAGAAAATAAATCACTAAACAAAAACAAAGAAATTTGCAAGTGTTCTAAAACTTTTGAACGGTAGTGTACACATGATCATGATGAATGCAAATTATTATTCTGACATCATCCGGTGAACCCTAGGGACTTGTGGTGCATACATGCATGAATGAATAACTACTTTCGATTGAAAACAGTTGGCAGCCTGTTCTTTCAGACACATTGTTTCACTCAGCCACATGCAGACTGTTAGGTCCTTACCTTTCTCACACTGTGAGCCGTGCTGCTTGCTGCAGATTTTGAAGGAAAGCTCGGCTTGTACTTTGCATTTGCTCCTGCTGCAGGATGGGATTGGGGTTGACATTGCTTGTATGGTGCAGTTACAGCTTGTGAATGTTGTTGTTGTGTTCCCTGTGCAAGTCTCTCAGCTCTCCTTGCCAGTGCTCTCTGTCTGTTCTCCTCGATTTTCCTCTGCTGTTCTGCTGTTAGATTGCTGCTCGACATGTCTACAGAAATCAAGTCAAATAAACACAAGTCCTGTCTTCTGAGGAGCAGATGTCTCCATGAATTGAGCCTGATCTCGCTAATAACCTTAACTACACATTGGAATTTTGCTAGCATTAGCTCAACATGGTTGTCTAAGAAGGAAATGACAGACTGATTATAAAACTTATTGATCTACATGTTATTTTTATACATATGGATGGAGCTGATCCTCCAACTATCTGAGCTAGATTATCTACTTTTGGAATTAACGCTCGCAAGTAACGGTTAAAAACGGTTAAAATTTTCGATTCGAAAACCGATTAGTGTTTATATCCCAGCACGTGAATGTTCTACAGTAACCGATAAACAACGGTTATCACATATTCCCCCTCCCTATTTAGCGTGTTTGTTTGCTAATCCTTCCTGCTCTGAACGTCAACTTAAAGCGCGTGGCAGGCGGAAATGACGTAACAGAGCGTCGCTGATACGTTAACGCGTCCGCCATTTTGGATAGGGCAGTTTCAAGTGAAAGTGAATGCGTGTCTATAGGGAGACCTTCAGGTCCACCTGATAAAAGTGATAATATCTCGCGTTAATTTATATCTGGGTCGATGGAAAATGATGTGAATATATATGCACGTAATAATATTGAATCAAATTTTAACTAATTCAAATTGTTAGAAATACCAACAATACAGTAATATCAGATGTTTTGTGTTTTACATCCAGTAACATATTGTTGCACAAAGTACCTGATGTTTTTGAGTTGCCATTGACTGTTTAAATTATTTAATGACAAATGCACAATGTCCGTGTTTGGTGAGTTTCCTCCCTGTACTCCGGTTTCCTCCCACAATCCAAAGACAGCGGTCCATCCGTTCCACACTCAATCCATTCAACACTTAATGCAGGCTCCTGATGGAACACTCCCATTTTATTGGGATCAGCAGTGGCAAGGGTTTGGGCATTGGGTGGGAATTACATGCATGGCAGGCAACAAACCTACCACTGAGCATCAATTTGGGCATAAATGATTAAATAAACTAAATTGACCATCACACTGTAGCATGGTAATTCACCTTCACTGAAACTGAGTGGCCCAAACCTGTTTCAGCAATGACAATGCATGACAATATTTATAATGCCATAGTTCAACCATGCTGAACATCTTTGGGATGCACTGGTATGCCCACTGTACCTCAGGCTTCCTCACCCAACATAATTTCCTGACCTTACTAATGCTCTTGTGGCAGAATGGACAACTCCCAAAGCCATGCTCTGTTACAGTGCTGTGAAAAAATATCTTATTATATTATTATATTTTATTTAACATTTTTTTGCAAATTTGCAGAAAAAGAAAAAAAAATTATTGAGATCATTAAAAAAAAATTATAATAACCTAAGTAAATACAAAATCTAGTTTTTAAAGGGAAAGGCTCTGTTTTGGACATGTAGTCCAAAAGCCATTAATTGATTTTTATTGACAGAGAGAGAGAATACAACAAACATAAAATTTTCAAAAAAGCCTTAACCCTTTGATGCATAATGATCACCTAGGCAACCAAACTATATTTATGGCAGAAGCATTAGTGAGGTGAGGGCTCATGCAGCAAAGGGTTAACTATTGAAGGTACTTCATGGCTGAAGTATGTAGCCTAAAGTGCTTAGTCAAGAAAAGAAAAAATCTAAGTCCACTGTTGTTAAACCTTCATAAAAATGCCCCAGCTCAGTAATCAGATGTATATAAGATTGCCTCCTTCATATGGTTTTATATAGAGGGGGATCGTTATAAAAGAAACATATAAATTAATTGACTAATGAACAAACATACAAAAAAACAGCTAGCTTTGCTTCTTTACAGCTCCAATGGTCTCAATTTTGAACTCAGCCTCCTGTCTGTCTGGAGTTTCACATGATCACCCCATGCTGTTGTACATTTCCTCTGGGTTTTCTATGTTTCTCCCAACCCCCAAAACACTGGCATGACATTTAGGATTTATTCCTCCCTTGTGCAGATGTGTTCCCAGGATAGGATGCAGATTTACAGGATCAAGCAGTCATTGAACATGAATTAATGAATTAATTAATTAATCAATCAATCAATTTGAAAATATTTGTATTCTAAGTCACAATTTGCATAAATTGTTGATGTTGTCTTGTTGATGTTAAATTGTTATTAGTAGTAGTAGTAGTAGTAGCAGGGGCACCCTCTGCTCTTATTCATTTGTTCATCTCTTATACTACTTACTTTCTTACAGGGTTGTGGGAACCTGGGCTCTGTCCAAGGCAACTTTTTTGGCCACCATTCCAATCCATAACAAGAAAGAAGACACACACACTACAAGGAATTTAGAAAAACCAATTAACCTAATCTGCATGTCTTTGGACTGTGTGAGGAAACCATAGAAAATCCACCAAGCATGGGGAGAACATGCAAACTCCATGGACACAGACACATGGAGGTGCAAGGTCATAGTGCTAACTACTGCACCACCACCTTTGATATTATAATAATTATTAGTAGTAATAGTAATATGTATGTATGCACATATGTACAAAATGTGCAATATAGTTTTTGAAAATGTGCAATACACTATGTACGTACAGTTTATGTCTTAATACTTGCACAATATATCTCTGACTGCTCTTATTTATATTCATGTATACACATATACATCCTCATATTTATATTATTTTGTTATCTATGTGGCTTAAACGGGACCTGGGTCCTAATTTCATACCATAACATGGAAGTGTGCTGGTACGACAATAAAGAATCCTTGAATGTATTTAGGTTAGTTGTCTTTTTCATTCTTTTACATACATTATTTTTAATCTACATGGTGATGAAAAAGTCTGAATCCATTGGCATTTTTCTTCAAATATGAATTATAAATAAAAAACAAACATTTTCAGACCAAAGATGGCTTTAAAACTGGAGCTCAAATAGGACAAGACCTAACACCACTAAGCTACACTGAGTTCTGAAGGGCTGCTTAAAAAAATGTTATTGAAATCCTGAGTGTGTTTATTTATTTATTTATTATTATTATTATTATTATTATTATTATTATTATTATATATTTTTTCCTTATATGGGCTTTAATGTAAAAAGTTATAAACCAAAAATGTTTAATAAATAGAGAATATAAAAAATGTTAATATGAAGTACCGAGAAGTAATTTATTAATTTAGAAAAATTATCATTTCTACCTTTGAATATTTTTTTTCTTTTGGAAACAGACGCTTGGGTTATGCTATGTAGCCTATATATAATTTGTAATTTTATAAAGTTCTACTTATTATTTTATAGGCTACACATTCCAAAGAACATGGTCTTCTTCATGCATGCCTTTTTTTATATATATATATATAATTTATTTATTTATTAATATCTTCACATTTCCTGGCTGGCCCCCTCTTGCATCACGGAGGCTGGTGTGACGTCGCTGCTCGGCTCGGGATCTGTCCCGGGAAGCCGTGGTGCTGAATCCGCAGCGACAGGCGGACAGGCTGCAACAGCACAACCAGCCTCGCTTTCCTTTTCCTCCTCTGCACACCATCCGGTGCTCCAGCCGAGCCTCTGGCGCTGTCTGTGCCTGGATTATCACAGCTTTCTGACTCGGGGGGGAAACCCGCGGTTTGGAGAGGGGAAGAGGATGTGCACGGATCGCGGCGAGCTTCTGCAGAACAACACCTGAAGCAGCCTGTGCGTGAATATTAACGCTGTGCACAGGACAAGCCGGGAGATGGAGAAGGAGATGCAGCAAAGAGCAAAGATTAGGCTTCATACAGAAGTGCTGGGACAAACCGGGCTCTTTTAGCTGATAAGGACATCATTGTGCGCTTGAGATGCCCGGCTGCATGAAGTGATTGCTTGGAGACAAATTCTTTTACGCAGCATGCAAAGATCACACAATGCACAGAAACATCAGATTTATGTGTATTTTTCTTATAAGTGAGTGTCTTGCTTTATAGTTTGCATCATTTGTGGAAAGACAGGTGAGTCAGATTTCTTCATTTGGCTTATATCTAATAGCTTAATACACACGGCTTCTGAATTAATATTTGATAAATTAATGCAAAAAAAAAAAGGCTATTAGTTCTAATGATGAAGCCAAGGTAAAAAGAAAAGGTCTACTGGAAGACGTTAAAAAAACAAAAAAAAACAAAGCACAAAGTTTAATGGATTTAAGGACCATCAGGAGATCTGTGATTGCTTTTTGACTGAGGGCAGCATAAACTTTCCATATCTCTAGGAAGGCAGAGTGTCCAGCGTCCATCTCTTTTCTTCTCGATGCAGTGCGGCCACGGCATGCTGAAGGGCCGCTGCTGCTGCGTGCTCTTCCGGGACCTGCAGGTGCTGCTGCTCAGGGACATGAGCGGACACCGAGACACAGAGGCCCCCAGCACACAGACCAGGGCTACAGAGGACTCAGTGCTGGACACGGCGGTGGCAGAGCTCTCCAAAGATAAACGGGATGAGCGCTTCTCATTCATTAGCTACGCTGAAGGCACACCGGTGTGCAGGATCTGTTTCCAAGGGCCCGAACAGGTACACTTTTCAGAACCATTCACTGGTCCATTCAGAATCATTTGTTGAATTAAAAAATCCAGCGACAAAAGGATGCTTAACAGTGCTTTTCCTTGTTGCTGAGCTGGTACACTTAGTTTTATATATTTTTTTTTATGGTACACAATTGGATCCTAACCACCTTTAAAGGTAGGCTATACCAGATGTTCCATTCGACAGGTAAAAGACACATAGCCTGCATAAAGTACAAAAGTTGCTTCAAGGCACCAAGAAATCAACAAGGGATAGTACAGTTCAGCACACTTTTTCCCAACCAATCATTTTTGTACACTAAGACACATTAACTATCCAGTGAACCCTTAAAACCTTTTTCTAATGATGTTTGTGCACAGTCAAGGTTCAAATAAAAAACAAGCATAATTTCTGTTAATTAAATCCTCCAGATACCTTGTGGTGCACCACGTAGGGCAAGTGTTAAATCATTCATGGAGATAGATAGGAGCTTGTCTTAGAGTTAATAAGCGAGTGTCGGAGGAAAGAGCTCATGCTACATTACTTTTAAGGACTTACTTTTAGACATAAAGAGTGCATTAAATGGTTTTAGCATCATCTTTACATTTCCTGTTTTTTCTAATGAGGCCTCAAGTATTGTTTCCAACTATTTAGGAAAAAAAACTCTGACTTTTTAACAAAAAGAGTTGCTAAAGTCAGAATGTTTTAAGGGCTTTTAGCTTCCTAAATGTGTTGTAGAGGTTTACAAGGGTTTTATGAGGCTTCCAGCAGAGGGAGAAACCAAAGACATGTTAAGGGGAGATGTTGAAGATTCTAAGTAGAACTCTTTTCATGTTTTCTTATCATATAAGGTTCCAACGCCATTGGGAAATAGGGTTAATAGAGGGCTGGATATTTAAGGCTCCTAGCATCATAAACTGGTCCAGTCATCCTGTATGTGAAATATACTGCTGTGTAATTCAACATAGATCCTTCAGAGGTTTCTCCAGAGAGACAAACCACTCACTCTCATCATCTCTCTCACTCATTGTCTATACCGCTTTATCCTGTATTCAGGGTCGCGGGGACCTGGAGCCTATCCCAGGAGGCTTAGGGCACGTGGTGGACTACATCCTGGACAGGGTGCCAATCCATCACAGGGCACACACTCACACACTCACTCACACACTACGGGCAATTTGGGAACGCCAATCAGCCTAACCTACATGTCTTTGGACTGTGGGAGGAAACCGGAGTACCCAGAGGAAACCCACCAAGCATGGGGAGAACATGCAAACTTCATGCACACAAAGATGGGAATCGACAGTGCAAACCAAAGAACCTTATATTGGTTTGATTCTAAGGTTCTATACAAAATTGTACAGTATTGATTTTCTATCACATAAGGTTCCAACCCCTTTAGGAACAAAGTGAGTAAAAAGTAAAAGTATGTAAGTGTTATTGGCTTTCTAAAACCTATGGAAACCTTCAAGGGTTTGCAACAATAAGAAAGACAAGAAAAAATATATGTTTTCTCTAACCAGATAGAATATATAAAACATTTAGGACTGTGTATAAGACTATAAAAAGTCCCAACCCATGCAGGATACTAAGACAGCAATTAAAGGCTGGATATTTTAGGATTCTCAGCTTCGTAAATGGTCTGGAAACTTACTGACCTAGCTAGACCATTCAACCCAAAAAGATGATTAACACAAAAACATTAAGCTTCCATTCCAAAACATTCATTCTTGAATAGAAAATATAGCCATGCTTCACAAACTTTGCGGCATGAACCATGTAAAACACCTGCCAGGAATCTGGGTGTAGAATGGTCATGAAAGCATTCTATACATTAGAGTGTATATTTGTAAGCTTGCTGTGTAACTGGATATTTTGTTCTCTTTATGCTCAAAAGAAATGATTAAACCATAACAAATTATGATTTTTGGAAAACGTGATGGTTCCGATTGTTACTGCAGTCAGTTCCCAATTTGAATTGGTAACATTTTGAACAAAATTGTTAAAACTCTTACCCCCCTAACGTTTACATATTGATCTATCTGACAGCTGATCTAATCTGGTAAGTGATCAGTTCTCTTTTCCTGTGTATCTATGAATTATATGCATTTAATAATTTCGTTATGGCTGAAAGATTTTGGATAGGGCATTTACAGTATTGAATGAGGGAGCTATGTGACGTGAAAGAAAGCTGCAGCTTTGTGTCAGCTCTGTCATTTGATCCCAGGCTTCACATGCACAAAAAGGATGTAACCTGATCCTATTCAGCAGGAATGGATACGCTACTCTGCTGGTACACATGCTGCATGAGGTAGCAGTTTACAATGGCAAATAAAACTTATAACGTGCTTGGTTGGGTATATATATATACATCTTAATGGATCTCATGTTTAAATTCTCTACGGAGGATTTATGCACAGCACTGTTCATAAAAGAGAAGCGTGGAAGGAGCGTTTCATGACGTGTTCTACAAACCAATCGTTTTCGTCTGTCTCTCCAATTATGAGATAGCAACCTGAAGCACCTGGGTTGTGTTATTCTGGAGATTCACTGTTGGACCACTAAATACAAATGGGAGCTGTCTGCTGCACATAACACAACCCATAGATATTAGGTCTCTCTACAAAATATAATCAGTCACACTGCTGCTGCTGCTGAAAAAAAAAAAAAAAACAGCATAGTAATTGTGCTATTGTTGCTGCTGGTCCAGAGAAATAGAGCAAACAGAGTCTGTCTGGGGATAATAAATTGACAGAAAGGAAGGCTTGGATGATAAGTATTTCTGGGGAAACTCTTGTGTAATGAATGTCATTCTTGAACTGGGATCCGATGTACGATATCTGATGTTTTTGCAAGCAAAGATGCTGACCAATTTAGGCATATTTATTATATTATAAATTTTTTTATTTCTTGTATTTATTATTTTAGGCATATTTGTTTTATGCATTGCTCGTTTAGTAGTAGTAGTAGGCTATAGATATTCAGATTTTCTTTTTTAATTTTTAAAGGTAAATTTAGGTTGGGGAAAAGGGTGTGGCCTTTTCCCCATAATTCAAAAGGCAAAGTGTATATGGCACTGGTTTTTAAATCCTGTTCATGCAGTTATTATTTTTGTTCATGATTGCCTGCTATAGTTTCTAAAAAACATATATCCAAAGATATAAGCAAAACCGATTTTATTCAAATTTTGATCAGCAGGTAGTTACAACAAACAATGAATGAATGCTTGCTGCAAATGCATTGCATTAATGTGGTCTTTCTGTCCCATGAGCTTCATATCCACATACTCGTCTGCTCAGTCACACCCACGTGAAAGTAAAAACCTAATAATCACTGAACTTTTTGCTGTGTCCCGCTGGATCTCATTCCTAATGCACTTCCCTGAACCCATGTGGCATGAATATCTTGCCTATTCTTTATATCTGTAGTTCTGATGTATGTGTATGAGGTTCAGAACATATCATCTCTTCATTCTAAACAACATATTCGTATTGGGTTACGTTCCTTATGTAAACACTGAGTCCCCGGTGGAATACACAAAAGAAATGATAAATAAACTGGCAACTGAATAAATTGTGTCAGTCATAATAGCTATGACACAATACACAGTCTTCCCTGCTTTTTTCGTCCAGATCCCATTTCAGCTCGGCTTATTTAATATCTGTTCATGAATGTATGCACAGATCAAACGTGAACCATACCGCAATAAACACATATTAAATCTCATATGACATGTCATCCTATTACACTGACACGCTATAACTCTAAATATGTATCATGGTTGTTGCAAAGATCTCAGATCCGTTATCTGTGTGTATTCAGCTACTAGTTGCAGGAAAACATAATAGTTACCAAAAGGTACATATACAGTAGCATTAATAATTCAAGTAACTGGTGCATTTGCATGGATCCAAGCAGCTTTATCATTATTATTTTATTCATATTTTTCTTTATTGGTATTATTTATCTAAGTATCTGTAAGCAATGCAAGAATAATGCTGCGCTTCTTGGCAGCATACAAGAGGCGTTCAAGTCAATCCGGGACTTGTGATGAAATTTCTCATGAATTGAGGCGCAAAAACAATCAAATTGAGGCGGCAATCCCAGACGAGGTGGCTCGGAGCCCACTGCAGTCGTTTCTGTAAACTTTCAACAAGGGCCTGATCCTTGAAAATCTAAGGATTAATTGTCAACAACTTGTAGAAGAGATGCATCATTCAGTGGGACTACTGTACGTTTCAGAAGATCCCAGGTTCAAACCCCACAACCACCAAGTTGCCACTGTTGTGCCCTTGAGCAAGGCCCTTAACTCTCAACTGCTCAGATGTATAATGAGATAAAAATGTAAGTCGCTCTGGATAAGGCCGTCTGCTAAATGCCTAAATGTAGATGTAAAGGAACTCTTATTTGGGAATCATTGCCACTTCTGCCGTACAGTCCTGACTTCACTCTAAGCGATTTCCATATGTTTGGGAGTTCCTGGGAGGCTGGTGTTTCAGACGTGAAGCAGGCAGTACAGTCATACCTTTTTACCTCATAATTGTGGTCTGTTATTCTGCACAATCAAAAGTCTCCGTTTGACTTGAACGCTCCTCATAATTTTCACTACAGCACACATTTCTATTCAGAAATAGTTCTAAGCTTTATAAATCATAATACAATCGTTATAAATGGCAAGCCACAAACAGAATAATAATAATAATGTTCAGTGTTCATGAGTGTGCATGACATGTCCTGCGGTCATAACAGTACATTCAATAAGAAAACAGCAAGATGTCTATACTCCAGCGCCCATTATAACACGAGCCTGCATTCCACTCCAACGCTACATTAAATTCCCCTGTACAGTGCCCTCTGCCCTCCCAGCAAATCAGTGATGGAAAAATTGATTTCGCTACAGCTCAGGGCTCTTCTCATGTGGATTTTTGGCTGCCGAGCACACTGCTGAGCTATTATGTGCCGAAGGTGTCCCTTTTGCTGATATATATTCTACTTTTTCAATGGTAAAAAATGTAATTCATAGCTTCTCTCTGCAGTGTCATAGACTAGAGTGACATTGACACAGCTACTGTATGACTTCTAACTGTAAACCATAATTACATGACTATTGATTTTTATAGTACAGGGTGACTCTTGGCTTGCTGATTACAACACATTTTGACCCACTTGTGGAAATGTTTAAGCACCAAATAACATGATAGTAACATGACCTCTATACTGTATAATCATAATGTGAGTATTTTTTATTTTGTGGCTATTGGCTCACTAGTTAGGACATGTTTCTGAAGGGGTTCTGGTTTAGCTCTTGGAAATAAAACGCAATAGTATGTGCAGTTCATCTTCATCGTCTGTCCCGCTTTATCCTGTATACAGGGTCGAGGGGGCCTGGGACCTATCCCTGGAGACTTAGGGCACAAGGCGGGGTACATGCTGGAGCGGGCGCCAATCCATTGCAGAGCACACACACATACATTTGCATGCTACAGGCAATTTGGGAACGCCAGTTAGCCTAACCTGAATGTCTTTGGACTGTAGGAGGAAACTGGAGTACCCGGAGGAAACCCTCCAAGCACAGGGAGAACATGCAAACTCCATGCACACAGACCCGAAGCGGGAATCAAACCCAGACTCTGGAGGTGCAAGGCAGTAGTGCTAAATGCTGAGCCACCGTGCCGCTCATAATGATTCAATTAAAATAAATGCAAATCATTCTGACATCATCAGGTAACTCCTAGTGACTTTCCATCCTGCTAACCATTAAGCTACCATGATGCATAGTATATTGCAGTTATAGGAAAATATTCTCCTGCAGGGTCGTGTGATATAGAACATGAAGCATAACTGCTGTTACTACCCTGAAGTTCATTATTTTCAAATAACAGTGCATCCAAAAGTGTTTTATTCCTCATCACTACATACCAAAGCTTACTTTATTTTTAAATGAACAATATGTTGTATATAGCTACATTTATTGTTGGGGTAGAGCTAAGTGAGTTTTATGTTATGACATATGTTAAAGCAGCTATGAACACTATGAAGACGTTCCCTCACTAGTCTCCTGAAAATTCCTACTAATACAAATAAAATTTTTTATTTTATTATTTTTTTCAGAAACCAAGCATGTCATGTTATCCAGAAACCATAAAACATAATGTCTTCTGTTATAATTTGTTAAGTTTAGATTATGTGGAACATCCATCATGCCAGTCCCTGTGAATCAGCTGTTAATATTGCAATAATAATAATAATAATAAAAATTTTAACCGAACAAGTGCTTTGACATAAACCTGTGAGTTGAATTACGGCTAGTACGAGCTGTTGGATCTGCTCTTATAAAAAATTAATCAGCACCTCCAGACAAATTAGATTGGAGAATTCAACCGTTCTGTGGTATGAAAGGATATACAGCACGCTGTTCTAATTTTCTGTGAGAATTTCATGCTTAACAGCTGTGTCAACTCAACATGTACGGTTCAAAGCATGGATTCAAAAGGAAGTTCAGATTCAATAACAGCCTGAAAGCCATGTCTGAATCTTAGAGCAATTCACTTTCGATAGAAGCTTCTGAAAAATGAGTATATACTGTACAGTATGAAATGTAAAGATTTTTTGGGGGGTTGGACCATCATATAGTCATATCATAATTATAATTGATGCATATTTCAAAACATTTTTTTTTACACCCTAATTTATTTAAAGAA
>JAQMYK010000035.1:24916614-24926839 GCA_030014345.1 Clarias buthupogon | reverse complement strand
CTATTCCGACTGAGGCCTAGTTCACACTGATGTTGTTTTAGAATTCATTTTCCAAAAGGTCTGTTTTAAAATGGAGTACTGTATGTCAAAGTTGTACTAAAGTGTCTATATGTAGCAAAATGGCAGTGGACACACAGAGTTGCCCTCTGGTCCTCTGCACTTGGTCTTTAAAACTCCAGCGTCCTTAAGGTCATGGGGACTTTTAACAATTAGTTATGTAGACGTCCAGGGTATTTAATGGCCTTTAAAGGGTCCTGAAGATGTTTCCAATATGTCGCTAGTTCTAAAGATGGCCTGCAGTCCTCTGTTAAATTAGTCAACCTAAGTAAATACTGACACTGTAGTAATTTCGTGTCTAATCTTACCTAACATACACCTGCACACACAAATAAGCCCATCAATCATACTTATTTGGCACTTTTACCAACAGTTTGCTGATCTTTAGAGTACACTAGTGCTTGCTTTCATCCTTCAGAGAAGAATAAATCACGCCCGGTGTGGTACGGGGATTACTGAGGGGTTGAACGCCCTGACGGATTGCACAATCATGGAGAACACGCTTTACCTGCAGCAGGTAGTTCAGTGAAACGAGTAGTGTTTGTACAGCATATGTGGAACAAAAAGAGAGCAAAGTTTGTTTAACACAGTTCTTTAAACAATGAACTACGTGCTCACTTAAAGTGTTTTTCATTATGTGGTACCGCACAAACTTTCTTAATGGCACGTAGGCACGCCTGGTGTTTCCGCTTTCAGACTTGTCGAGGCAAAAACATCAGGTTTAATGTGTTGTAGGTTGCGCTGTGCGTGCTCAGTGTAAGGGGGATTTATACATTCTGGAGGAGATTTAGTCATGGGAGATTGTTTACTTTTGAAATAATCAGCATAATGTGGCTTAGCTTCAAGCAGGATACTAATGACAGAGATCTTTCAGGGAAGATTTAAAGTCACAACATGATTTCGCTTGTTTAATACCTTGATCTGACTTTTGTCTGCATGGGTAAAGGTTTATGAATAGACGTTGGAATACAGGTCAATGCACAGGTCTGCTTGTCCAATATACAGTAGTACATTTTGTATGTCTCTTCTTACTATCTGGATGGTATCACAGCACCATACAAAAACACATTCCCTTCTGTCATAGTGTCTGCTCCACACTTTGCTCTTATCTCTAAAACAAAAGTTCAGCCAGTCCTCCCTGCCAGCTGTACCCTCCTGCGTAGGCAATGGCAAGACATAAAGAGCTTCTGTGAGAAAAACATTGAGCAAGGTGAGGAAAACAAGCTACCTACAGTACAGTCATGCCACACCCCTCTGTCCTTGTCTCTCACCTTTCATTTGGCGCTGAAGGCCATGTTTGTGCATAGAGAAGAATACCACCTGTTTTTCTTAGATCCCATCTTTATAAAACAAACCCCTCATCCCTGCATCCTTCAAAGGCAATGGTCTGCTGGCTGCTGTGACATGAGGAATATTTCTGTAAAGTACAGTAGCCCAGCTGTGTTGTTTTCTCTTCTGCTACACTGGTTTAGTATTTCAAAGTTAGGAAAAACATACGCACAAAGGATACGTTCATACTTTCATTTCTCAATCTGGAACTTTAACTTTTTCCTTATAAGGTATCAATGTGATTGTGTCTTTTTTTTGCTGGCATCATGCAGTATACTATATCCCTATTCAAGCCAGTGTGATTGTTTTGGTACCTGTGTGAAAGAACCTTTGAGACAAATGTGGTGTTTTTAATACCTCTTGTCCACTTGCTTGAGCAGGTTTTGTCACGCAGATCTGACAACCCTGGGAAGGAATAACAATGTGTGAAGGCTTGTTTTCAAGAATAGAGACTTCTTGTATCACGTCGGTTTCAGGTCTCTTGTCCACATGCTAGTCTGGTGTTTATGGAAAATAAAAGTGTTGCACAATGACAGGCTTAGGGACAAACAAAGAAAGGAGTATTTTACAGCTTATAAGCTAATGACAGGGGATAGTATTTTTTTTTTCTTTTACTTTCCCAAAAGTTTATGGAAACACCTTCTGAATGCATGAGCAGTAGAACCATGTACATGTTTATCATCTTTATTGCACCACTGATGGTGGTTCACTTCCCGTACACACTCGAATAGAAAGATGTCCCGAGGCAGGCAATAAACAGGATATATTATCTGGCTCGTGCCAAACCACATTATATCACTCCCACCCATGTCAGTAGTGTTGTGGAAAAAAACAGTCCACTGATGCACAACCCCGCAATATTGTAGGTGTTTAATCAGTTACAGATCCTGTGCTGGAAAATATAATAGTGGTGTCAAGAAGTTTTTAAATTTCAGGTGATAATTTTACCTGTTTATGTTGATAAGCCCAATGTGTGTTTACATGATCTTAAAGGAAGTTGAGAATTTGAGTTGTGTAAACATGTTGACATGATGTTTAACTCATCACGTCTCCTAATATTGCCCCCACATGGGTCAAACATGCACAGGAAGGATATATTTATTACGACAAGAGGCACCAGGACGTTGGCAGCGGCTCAAACCTTGGGTACTCGGTTGGATTGGCATCTGAGAAGTTTGGAGGCCGGGTCTGAGCATGACAGGCTATGGTGCACTGTGCGTTCAGGTGCCTTGCTATCATGGCCAACATTGACTTATTTTAGTGAGATGTGCTGCATTGGCTTTTTTGTTGACTTGCCTTTGGTCCATGGCGGTGCCTATGAGAGATCTGCCACCAATTTACTGGTTTATAATGTAACGTGTTCATTTTATGTGATGTTAATCTTGATAATGGTCCTAGCTTGTAGTTTTGGTCCATCTTTGTTTTTTTCACTGTGTTTATGGTCCATCAGTAGCAAACGTTGCTTATGTAGGTTGTTATGAACTATTTTCGCTGATTTGAGCAATTGAAATCCGAGATAACTGAATGCACTCATGGAGGAAATAATTCAAAAATGACCATTTCTTGAGAAACAATGTTTGAGATTACATCAGTTGTTGGCATTTCCTTTGGAAATGAGAGACAAGATGGAGCTGTGTTCCCTACAGCATAGCTGGTTAGCATACTGGGAGTCTTTGTGTATCATGTGAACAAAGTTGTGCTTATGTGATTTTTTTTTTTAGAGACATGAACTATAATATCAGTAAAGTACTACACAAACAATAGAATGTGATTTATCAAACAACAAAATGCTGCAATAGCAACAACACCAGAAGCATAGATAATGAAAAACAGATAATGAAATTTGTAGTACTGTTCTTCTACCTTTCATTGCAATCATACATATTGATTTATGTAGGGATGGTAGGGACATCTTTCTACTAACTTTCATAAAATCTGAAATATAACTATCAGTTGATAGTTTTACCTAACATGCTTGTACTGTGTCTGGGCTTGTTGAGGGGACTTGAGCAAGGTACGGCGCACTTGGGTACGGTTTGACTCAAATATCAAAGCCAACTTTACCTCAACGCAGAAGTGGGCCGCTGTTTAGAATGTGATGTCATCGGTGCCATGCCGTCTATCTCTTCTGATCTTTCTGTATGCACACAGCACGTACTGATCGCATCCTCTAAACTAGACAGTTATAGGGAGGCAGATGAGAGGGTTGCTCTTTACATTGTATAACTTCATACAACTTCTGGTTCTGAAAAAAAAAAAAGAGTCAAAATGTGAAAGTGTTAAAATGTGCAGTACCTCGAATGACCACTATTCTGCAAAAATTCATCAATCCCATAGAGCCCCATGTTAAACTGCCCAGAAGTAAACGAATGCACCCTTGTACAAAAACGGATTTGATCTCCATTGATGAGATTTACTATTGATGACAACTGTACAGGAAGTGAATTTTTTTGTAACTCATGAGTTAAATCATACAATTATGCATAATTAGGGGCATGATCGATTTGAGTCACATCTGCATTGCAGGTACCAAACTGCAAGCTGTCTGCTATCCATCACTTCAGCTATTCAGCTAGCTTGTTGTAGTTTAACTTATCAAGTAAAGTACACAAGAAATTTAGATGTTGACATGAGACCATGTGTGGAGTATGGATGATGGAGTCAAGTCAAATTCAAAGTAAAATAAGCAGATAAATAACATTAGCCAAAATAGCTAGCTATGCTAGGTAGCTTGTAGAAACTGAGGTAAGTAGATGTGTTCAACAAATAGCTTGGCTCTGTCCATGGGTGGCTTTTGCCAAGATGCTTTTAGCTTTTGCGATGAACAGATCGGTAACAGTTCTGCTACAAAATTCAAAGTTCAGAAAATGTCGCTCATCCATATGGGAACCTCTGTAGCCCAGCTAGGAACTATGAAGGCTAGTGGTGATTACTATTGTATACAGTATATTCCCATGTTCACATGTGCCACCAAATGTGTTATCGTCTTTATCGCTTTATCCTTTATTGTATACAGGGATTTATACTCCTATCTTACCTATGCGGTTTGGCTCGCGGTGAGATGCGATGTTAGGCTCCGTGAGCCGCCGCGATTGCCCGTCGACGTCCCACCGGCGTTATGCAAAGTTCTGTAAGGTCCCCTAAGGTTCCACGAGGGTTCCAAGAGTTTAAAATTAAACGTTTAATTTTTCACACGGAAAGATGGAAGTGGAATCACAGCGCCAAAACTCACGGTGAGTCATGATTAACCGTACTTACGGCTCACGAAACCAGATGAGATAGGGGTATTAGGGCACAAGGTGGGGTACACCCCGGACAGAGTGCCAATACATCGCAGGGCACACACACACTCACACACTACGGCCAATTTGGGAATGCCAATTAACCTAATCTGCATGTCTTTGGACTGTGTGAGGAAACTGGAGTACACTGAGGAAACCCACCAAGCATGAGGAGAACACGCAAACATTACCAATAACAAATAAGTTACTTCAACAGCTTATATGTGCGTGAATATGGAAGGGTGCCAGGCATGTAGCTCTTACACTAACTTCCCTTTGTGTCCCTGTCAACATTTAAGACAAACCTACAACTATGATTGTTACTGAATCCCTGAATCATTTAGTTGTCCTAATAAGTAAAATAATGTGTATCATATGTATGACAAATGCCTCTGTGCTATTCAGAGGTTGAATAGGGCTGTTTTTTGTTGGTTTGCCCCATGAATATGATCATAGAAAGCTGGGAACCTCAGGGAGAACCTGAGTAAACTGGAAGACATTTGATACTGTAAGAGATTTGTTGTTTGAACATTTCACCCAACATACTGTACGTTTAGCTACAGTAGTTGTTTAGATAGAGAACAGAGAAGAAGATTCGAAAAAGATGATCTGGAGCTTAGGAATAATGTCTGTTCATAGCTTTTGGGATTCAAAGGAAGAAAAACAACAGTGTGTTGTGTGTTGGAAGACTAATCTAAATGTCTTCTGTACCCAAAGTCTCTTTTTTCAGTTCTAAGTTAGTCTTACTTCCTTCTAGAGTTCATTTAAGCTCTATTGTGAAGGGAAATTCAAATCCTCTGTGTGTCACCATGTCCATTTTGGAATAAAAAAAAAAAAGAAGTTACAGTAGAATAGACATGAGATACTCTTTCATTAACTCATCTGTTAAATCCTATAAGCCCCCGCTGCCTTTCAGAGGAGAAGAAGGAAATATTCTTGCCTACAGTTACATATTACAGAGTGAGGTTTAATCCGCTCAGAGACTGCAGTAAGTGGCATGAAGGACAGCACAAAAAACTATGCGCATCAGGTTTCTGACTTTACAGTCACCCAAGTCAGACAGTAGATCTAATTTTCTCAACTTACCAATGACAGCTCTTGACTCGAGTCATTGAAGACTGTAGCATGGCAACCACCATGATTATGTGATATTTAAAGTGGTGTTGAAATTTGAGTTATGGATTAAAGTATTGTAATTTTTTTACCAAAATAAGACAAGAATGACTTACCATTCTCGGTTTTGTAGTGGTTGTGCAATGGAATGTCTAAGGCAGCAGTTCTGTGAATGGGATAGGCCTTTCAGGGGGGTTGCTTTCACGACATTACAGAGCCAGTGATGCAGAACCCCTTTCACAAAGCCTCTGTCAACAGAAGATAATGGGGTACAAAAGACATTACTGCAGTCACTTAATGCTACTTTAATTCAGCAGGCTGGACTTTGAGGATGAAATCACAGTGTGCATGATAGATTAAACATGAGGGCCACTGTATTTTTCCCAGAGTTACGCTTGTGTGCATTCTTTATGTAAAAGAACAAGGGCTGGTCAACTTAAACACCTTTGGACTTGTCGGTTTCATGAGCAAGGATGGAGGATGGACATAATATTATGCTCAGTTCAGCTGCTTCCGTCCAGCTCTTTGCCTTTGTGCACTGATGAATGTGGCCTTTATTTTGCCTTTCTGTTGACACTTTTCTACTGGGGGGATTTTTTTTGTCTGTTTAATAATACTTGGCAAAGGAATCGTGTCTTTTGCACTTGGCAACCAGAAACTCCTATGAAGACTTGTTCTTCGGTCTTTGTCACTTTTCCAAGCCTATCACAGAGATGGACAGGAAGCAGCAGCCTCATAGGGTGAAGCACATTTTGACTGATACATGGCTTTGTTTTGCTTCTGATCATCTGTCACTAGTGGCATTTCTCAAAGTAAAACAGGAGTAATTAGTTGTACAGAAAAGCCAGATTGCACTGTCCATGTTGGACATCAGCGATTTTTATCTTTGTGAGAAGGTTGTCTTTTCTCCGGGGTGGTAATAAATCCCCTCTTTGACATGCTGCATTTACTCTGAATACACACAGGAAGAAAACCCCTGACTTCTTTTTTCCATTTAACACCAAATGTTGTAACAAGCTGAGGCAGATCAGTTTTCCAACTCGTTCATACTGTTTGTGAAAGGATTGTCTTGCACACATCTAAATTCTGGGGAAAAGGAATTTTTTTTGGGTGTTTGTGTTGAAGTCACACGTCTCAGAAGGTTGGGAAAATAATCTAGTCAATGTAATGTGTAATGTAGACATCATTCGACCAGGCTGACAACTTTACTGTAGGACTTTCTGTGCTTTTATAGTAGGTTTAATTGGGTAAATGTGTCTTTAGTTTTCTGACCTTCATTTATTACAATAACAGTTGTTGTTGTTACTTAATTGCATAATTCACTAGGTGCTATTACATAGTTTTGAAATTTCCAGTATTGTTCATGAATGTATTGAAGAAAAACATTGAATTAGAAGGTGTTTCCAAACGTTTTGACCGGTAATGTACAAAAGTTTGTGTCCAAACAGAACGAGTCAAAAGTTTGGACACACGTTTGGTTTTGATTTTTTATTTTAGAACAATACTGTTTTTTATTTTTAACTATGAATTACCACATATTGCATTAGGTACTTAAGAACTGTCAGTTGTACATATACATGTTCACTGCCTACTTTGTTAGGAATTCTTCTACACTCGAACATTCATGCAGAGATCTACTGTATTTTGCCAAGTATGCGGCAGCAGCACAATGAATAAAATCTTGAAGATGCAGGTCAAGAACTTTAGGTCGTGTTCACTTCAAAACGTAGTTTCACTGTGGCATGGCTGCTGGTGACAGAATGTCTGGTATAAATATTTCTGAAACTGTTGAGCTAAGATTGAAGTGAGTTTCAAAGACACTATTTACGTACATGCTATGTGGAAAAGTATCTCAAATGGCACAATATGTCAAACATTGAAGACACATTTTAATATAGAGTCTTCAAAGGAGATTAACGCATACTTTGGATGCCTTCCGCATTGTTTTACACCGTAGAAGTAAATACAAATCAGAAAAAAACTAGAAACTAGAAAGTGTGTCCACACTTTTGACTGGCAGTGTGTCCAATCTTGGACCATATGAAAGTATATATACTGTATACAGTGGTGTGAAAAAGTGTTTGCCCCCTTACCTTACTGATTTCTTTGCATGTTTGTCACACTTCAATGCTTCAGATCATCAAACAGATTTAAATATTAGTCAAATATAACAAGTAAACACATCATGCAGTTTTTAAATGAAGGTTTTTATTATTAAGGGAAAACAAAATCCAAAACTACTTAACCCTGTATGAAAAAGTGTTTGCCCCCTAAACCTAATAACTGGTTGGGCCACCCTTAGCAGCAACAACTGCAATCAAGCTTTTTCGATAACTTGCAATGAGTCTGTTACAGCGCTGTGGAGGAATTTTGGCCCACTCATCTTTGCAGCATTGTTGTAATTCAGCTTCATTTGAGGGTTTTCTAGCATGAACCGACTTTTTAAGGTCATGCCACATCATCTCAATAGGATTCAGGTCAGGACTTTGACTAGGCCACTCCAAAGTCTTCATTTTGTTTTTCTTCAGCCATTCAGAAGTTGACTTGCTGCTGTGCTTTAGATCATTGTCCTGCTACAGAACTCAAGTTCATTTCAGCTTGAGGTCACAAACAGATGGCCGTACATTCTCCTTCAGGATATTTTGGTACACAGCAGAATTCATGGTTTTATTTATCACAGCAAGTCTTCCACGTCCTGAAGCAGCAAAACAGCCCCAGACCATCACACTACCACCACCATACTTTACTGTGGGTATGATGTACTTTTTCTGAAATGCGGTGTTACTTTTACGACACATAATGGGACACACACCTTCCAAAAAGTTAAACTTTTCTCTCGTCAGTCCACAGAGTATTTTCCCAAAAGTCTTGGGGATCATCAAGATGTTTTCTGGCAGAACTGAGACAAGCCTTTATGTTTTTTTTTCTCAGCAGTGGTTTTTGTCTTGGAACTCTGCCATGCAAACCATTTTTGCGCAGTCTCTTTCTTATGGTGGAGTCATGTGAGGCAAGTGTGGCAAGTGTGGCCTGCAGTTCTTTGAATGTTGTGGGGTCTTTTGTGACCTCTTAGATGAGTTGTCGCTGCGCTCTTGGGATAAGAGCCAGCCGGCCATTCCTAGGAAGGTTCTCAACTGTTCCATGTTTTTGCCATTTGTAGATAATGGCTCTCACTGTGATTCGCTGCAGTCCCAAAGCTTTAGAAATGGCTTTATAACCTTTTCCAGACTGGTAGATCTCAATTATTTTCTTTCTCATTTGTTTTTAAATGTCTTTTTCTTTAAAATATTAATTTCTTTAAATGTCTAGCTTTTGTCACTTTTTGTCACTTTGTCAGGCAGGTCCTTGATTGCGAACTGGCAATAACCAGGCCTTGGTGTGGCTAGAGAAATTGAACTCAGGTGGGAGTTAAGTAACCAGAGTTATGTTTTATGGTGGGGGGGGGGGCACACTTTTTCCCATCTGTTAATTTCTCCTTCCCACATGATACTTTACCATGCCACAAAGTAAAAATTGTTATAAACTGGTTACATGAACATGGCAGTGAGTTCAGTGCCCTTCAATTCTATTCGATTTATTTATTTCTCAAGACAAATCTGTTTCTTCAGTACAGTACATGGACTAACTTACATAAGTTTGCTTTACAGAACCCAAAAAAATTGAAAAGTGGGAGGGAAAATGTAGTGTAAGGAAATATCAAATATGTATAAATCATAATTATCAACTTGTCCTTGATGAGCAGGTTGAGGGCGATGGTGGCAAGGAAAAATTACCTGAGATGATAATAGGAAGTAACCTTGAAAGGAACCAGACATAATGTCATGGAATAACAGACTTCACAGACATCGATGCAGAAAACGGGTGCTTTTGTTGATAATGAAAGGGTTATGGTTGTGGATAAGGAGAGTCTTATCTGGTATGGTGCCGGAGCTGATGAACGGATGATCACAGACGGGAAGGATGATCAACACAACACAGAGGTAGGAGAGATGATTAGACGAGAGGGCAAGAGACGAGGCATAGAATGATTGCTGTGAGTAGCCGATCATGGAGTCCTTTTCCGTAATGGAGATCAGACGCTGGGTGACAGGAAGTGAGGTGTATTTATCTTGTGCTGGTGATGAGGTTCAGTTGTGTATGTTTAGAATTCGGGTGATTGATAACGTTGACTGAGGGCGAAGCCTGGTGTTTCCGTGACACTTAACAGATGAAGGGAACGATGAATTTTAGTATAACAGGAAACGAGTTTAAGATATGAAGTTTAAGTTATAGAGTTCACTTTCATTATTAGAGTTTCAGGTTAAAGCTGTTCATTGAAATTTCAGTCCTGAACTATTGAATGACTGTGGTCACACATCATTAGAGAACGGCTTTCGGCATCAGATGGAACCATCACACATCCCAAGCAAATCACATGAGATTTCCAACCAGAAGCGGACACTAGGATG
>JAQMYK010000035.1:24854123-24865882 GCA_030014345.1 Clarias buthupogon | reverse complement strand
AAATAAATTGTTTTAGTGTTTGTGAAGGTAGTGTTTCCTTTCTGGATGGACCCTGATATACTGCAGCCTCCATGTCCATGTTAGCAGCTGGAAGTATGAACACTCTTTAAGTGAGCTGTTACAAATGTTTGTGAAAAATGAAACTCAGAGTGACATTTTGGAGAGAGCCTGGGACAACATGAAAGGCCACGTGATTTACGATGCACCCACAGTCCCACCTCTGTATGCTAGACTGGTCACCATGGCTCTCCTGTTCCGCAATAAGACTTAAACTGCAATCTGGAACATGTAATGATCCTAATCAGTTCTCTTTTGATTTTTTAACCACTAAGTTTTTTCCCTCGTATTTCACATTGTACCCCCCCCCCCCACCCACCCCCATTTTTCTGTCATCATCCCAAACTTCCCTCATTACTCTTAAAATCATTCCCTCACTCCCACTCCCACTTTTCTTCAATTCTTCATCTCGTGATTGTGCCAGCATTTCTTTTCCTATAGTCTAGTTGTATTTATGTGTCTGGCTCCTTAAAAGTATCTTTGTATGTTTAAATCTATATAACATATGCTTTTGATTTTTGGCAGAATGCTCCGTGCATCTCTTTTTTCCCCTCTATTGCTTGATGTAGTGTCTCCTGATGCAAGCAAGAGTCTGGGAATGTGAACATTTGTCTGGGGTGTCTCGCTCAGTGTGCGAGACAAGTGAACAGCACTTCTGTCTCCGGAGGAGATAGGAAATCCGTGTTTGTTGGCTGAGGTGCAAAGGTAGTTCACAGCCTCCGAAATGCATTTGATGCTTTTATTAGTCAGTTCCTAAAACTCATCAGAAGTTCATTAAAAGATTGGCAGTGATTCCTGGGAGCTAAATAGGATGCTTGGATGATGTGCACCATGTGGTTCTCATCATTTGTGAACCTAGGATGATTGTTCTTCAGTGCATTTTTTTGGTTTTCTCTCTGTTGGGGGTGTCTATTGTTGCCAGTTCAGAAGTAATATAAGGTGCACCAACCACTATTTGCATAGTCATTGCATGCAGTTATCACATATGTAAAATGTATATGTTGTTGTATATCATGATGCATTAAACCGATTTAAAGGAACCAACTCATTGTACTTGTTCAGTAGGAGTGATCCTCACCTCTGTTCTAGAATTCTTTATCCTTTGACTTTGAATATATATTCTAGAGACAGGATTTTGCTCCTTTGGCTGATTTAGTAGAGATTCTAGAAATTCTATTCCAGAAAGTAAATTATGGATTTTATTCCTGTGCCTAGGAATACCGGAATACGAAATATTCCAGATTAGACACTCAGTGTTCTTTCTTTACCTGGTTAAATGTAATTCCTAGAACTCGGGTACCCACAATAACCAGAGGTTACACTTTAAAGACAACATAGATCAGTGTCAAAGAGAGTCACATATCCGATGTCTGGATTCCAACTCTTCACAGAATTTCACAAAATGATGTCCACTCTGGACCTGACTCAGAAAATGAAAGAGGTGCCGAAACCTGGTTGTAATTAAGTTTGGAAACGGCAGGATACCCAGGCCCCCAGTGGGACCTCCTATGTGGTATTTTCTGAGAAGGAGGCCCCCTATAAGAGCACTCTTTGTTCTTGTGGTGCACACCGCTTAAACATGCATGATACAGTAATACTTGTACATGTGGCTTTTCAGGAAAACACCATCATTTAATGTATAGTTTGTTGCATTGCCATTGTGTTTCCTATTTATTTTTTTCAGTAGCACCATATTAATCAATGCGTTTTCCCTATACATGGATATGTTGAATTTGGGCTGTAAATAGTAACACAGATCACAGTGTTCTATACTAGTCTGCCCTGATACTACATGAGTTTGTAAAAAATCTAATTTCTTTTGTTGTGTAAATGTTGCTATTTGGACATACCTGCTCAGAAGATCAAAGAGGGTAGTAAAATATTAACAAATGCCTCAGATAGTAAGAGGTGGAAGGTACAGTAACTAAGAACATTTAATTTGTTCCTGTACTTAAGTATAGCACTAATTCACTTGAGTCATTTTATCGGGGCATACTTTTTACTTTTACTCCACTACATCCTACAACACATATCTGTACTTTCTACTTTACTACATTTGTGCATGGCGTTGTGCAACATAACCTCTGTGGTGTGTAGCATTTGAAGCTGCTGACTATTAGACATATTTAGATGATCTGCCTTCCCTCCATGAAACACATAATAATTTAGCAGGTGTAGCAGGAAATCAGAAGCAAAAATGTAAACACATCATGAGAGAGAGACTGTTACTTTTGACTTAAAGGCTATAGTTAGCTAATACAAGCTAAAGTACATTTTCTCAAGGGGTTCTACTTGTACTTGAGTAATATTTTACCTTGGGGTATCTCCACTTTTCACACAGCATTTGTCCACCACTGCAGACAGTTTAAGTACCATCCAGCTGATGGCTGTAGCCACTGTGTGTAAATTCGCTCTTTGGCACCACATCCCCAATCAATAATGTGATGATGTTCAGTTTGGGGGGAAAAAAAACTACTTTAAGGATGTTGGCAGCGTTACAGTAGTAAAACTGAAACAGGGCCAGCAAAGATGCCCTTTTCCTCCTTTCTGTCTAGATTAGAAACAGATGCTTAAGTTGATTTTGATTCTTGGCTGTTTACATTCCTACCTCAGTCGCAGAATTGCACCTATGTGAAAAAGAGAGTTTATTTAGACAAGTGCAATGATTTCTGATTATGCTAATCCCCTACGTTTGTTCCTTTTATAGGAACATTTAAATATTTGTTTCTCTATTTGTGATAATTTCGTAAGTATTAGTAAAGCCAGCTGGTGTATGTGGGAAACTAAATCGAGGGGCTTAATGGCATCCTTATTTTTTACTTTTTGATTTAGAAAGTATGAGAACTATAGCACCATCAACAATTATAAGCAAAATTACTCAAAATGGTGTGAGTTACTGTATATAGGCTAAGACTGATTTAATTCTTTTGTTCTAGTCCAGACTTCAGATTCTCACGGCATATCGTTGACAGCTGGGTCAAGTGTCAAGTGATAACACTTGTCCCGTAGAGTTCATGTGCACTGGGCCTCATTTATTTAAACCTGCTTCACTGATAATTCATCATCAGAAGCACATATGAAATACAATAATATGAGTGATAGAAATAAACAAAGTGGATTACTTTCTCGATTATTGATTTTTCAATTTGCATGATATCTCTGGATATACTTCACATTGTTTATGATCTACAGATTCATGCATCTTTCAGAAGAGAGAGCTTTTTGTATCTGATTAATAACTAAAGCAAAATCAGCTCTTATATTGGGTTAATGTATCTTTATTAAAACTTAGAACCCACATCATACTGGTGCAATTTGAGTAATTTAGAGTGAATGTCCAATTTGTCTGTCTGTCTGTCTGTCCTGCATATTAGACATTATACTGTAGTATTTATTTCTATAAGCCCATTTTATCACCATGCATAGTGAAACAGAGCTCTATATGGCTTTAATAAACATCCTTTGTGATTTTAGCCTGAAAAACATGCAACATACTTAGCCAAGATTTAGGGGTCCCTCTAGGTAACACTCGTAGCTCAACTTTCATGAACTGCCTTACAAGGTAATGATTGAAGCTCTGGATACATTTCTTCTAATCCATTCATGTGCCACGAAATACCACTATTATAGCGTAATAAATTTGGAACGCTTCTCTTGATCTAACTCTTTCGTCTTGTGAAATACTGCTACAAAATAGTTTTCACCTTTTTTGTCCTTTTGCCACAAGGCTGCTTTTACAAAGTGTGCAATTACACTGCAGAACAGGTATGTCGTTAGCGCATATCTAACAGTTGGCAGCCTTCCATAGAATAATAAAAAGCCCTAACTATAAAATATAATATAAAACTATAATATTAGCACAAGTTCACCTTTTGTGTAAATTGAGCTAATACAATATATTACCAACTAGTCTTCTTTTATTTAGTATTCTACAGTATGTGGGATAATTATAAGTTTATATTTATTTAGATTTTTTCTCACTTCAAGGTGAAGAAGGTATGTCAGAATGAAAGGAAGATCATCAGCAATGATATATTTAGTTATGAGTTGAAATTAGCAAATATATATTGCTGTAGTCAGGACTTTTGATTAGAGTTGTAAAGCTGTACCCTGGATTTGGTTTCAGCTTGAGGATGTGTATGAATCTCAGACCCTGGAGGAACAGGCGTGCCTGCCAAATCTCATTCATTAGTGCTGCTGATGGGCTAGAAAAGGGGTTAGGATTATTTAGCGGGCTTTTAAATATCTGTGTAATTTTCTTACAGGGAAGAAACTAAATGCACCTGATATTTGCATGGGGTTAAAAGATGAAGCTTTAATAACAAAAAGAAAAAAAAGCTTTTTTTTGTACTAAATGAAAAACACATGAGCCTGGTAGTTGGAGAGGTCACATTCCAGACCCTCCTCCTTTCGATAGTGGGCAAATCAAATGATTATGGATCCAGATGCATTTCCTTTATCCCTTAAGGGTTGAATTATATTGTGGTTGAGTTGACCGACCCAACCCAACCAAAGAGGCCCATCTTTAGGCTAGCCTGAAATTCATAATGCTACAGCTGTGTAAAGTTATTTTTCATAAATATAACTCTGAACTATAAATTAAAATTAATGAACCTGTTAATGATTGCGATTTTGCCAAACTTTACTTATGTCAAATACTACACCTATTGTACCCTGGGAATTTCTTTGGATATATACGATGATGCATTCTGTCTGGGAACGGGGCCCAATGTCCTTTTCCACTGAATTAAGCATTATTCCAAAACATTCCCATGTTTTGAATAGGTGTGGTGTTTTATATTTTTCAACCTTGGCCTGCTCCACAATATTCCCACTTGAAGACATTGCACTATAAATGTGCCTAAATTAGTGAGTAGGCCATACTTTAAGGTCAGTCCTTAATCTTGGCACGAGCAGCATGTCTCAATATGGGACATGGACTTTGCAGCAGACACCAGGCAAGCTGCCTTTTAGCTGTTTCTTAGAGGCAGGATTTATGCCTTTGCTGCTACCCCAGTGTGTAAATGATAGAGTGAGCTCTATGCTCGGTGAATGATTTAGTGTGCAGGATGCATTGTTGAACTTGAGTGATGAAATTTCTGGAAAGAAATAGGATGGTTTCTGTGGTATGCCGCTAGTGGTTTGAACACAAGTTGTCCCCTCTACGCACACATACACACACAAGTGCAAGTACAAATGGTCATAACAGGTTGCCTGAAGGCTTCAGAGAGTTATTGTTAACGTTGCAAGCAACTGGTCTACTGCATACGTCGTAATTTCTGCAGGACTGAAAATGTAAACCAGCTCTTTTGGCAAAATGTATTCATATTTATTCGTTATGTATGGTTGCTACAGCGTTTGATCTAAAAAGACCAACTCATGGAACTGATATGTTGAAAATGTATGCACATATGCTCTGAATCATCTGGAAGTGTCTGTAGCTGATTAAGAACATTCCTGAATAGCTGTAAAGCTATAGAACATTTGACTGAATGGGACAAATGCATGAGGCTAGTTGATCTTTTTGCATTCTGCAATTGCTATTCTCATTTTAAGGAGAATTGCTAAGATGAATATGGTTTACGAAGATACAAGGAAAATTATGCCTGGAATGGTCAAGTACAATTGTGGGCCTTTTTTTAGGGGCTGGGGGTTGGTCTGTGTTGATGATGAAAGATCTATGGTAGTTTAAAGTTGGCTAATGAAGCAGTATTGTGGGGATTTGGGACTGGGTGGTGCACATGAATTGTGAGGCTTTGGGGGTGGTGTAGAAGGATTTGTGACTGGGGTAATGGAGCAGGATTGTGTAGATAAATGGGGTGGGGTGGAGTGATAGGAATAGGATTGTGAGGCTTTGGGTATGGGTGATAGAGCAGGACTGTGGGAATTTAGGGGCTGGAGTAATAGCATAGATCAGTAGGGAGTTTAAAACAGGGTGGTTGGTTGGACTGTGAAATAATACTATGGGGTTTGGGATTTGGACTGTTTAAACTCGACGATAGAGCTTTGGTGTTGAGGTGATAGATTTGTACTGTGTGACTTTGACGATAGGATGATGGATCAAGTTTCTTCGGTTTTACGCCTGCAGTGAGACGGAAGTTTCCTGGGGATCCGGGTCTTGGGTGAGAGGAGAAATGGTGGGGATTTAGGGATGAACTTAGATGGATGGTTTGATGGGATTTGGGGCTGGAGTAGGAGGAAAGCCTTGAGGATTTGGGGCTTGGATGAGAGGGAAGGCCTGGGGGGATTTGAGAATGGAGTGAAAGGGTCGGTTTGAGGATTTGTGGCTGGAGTAGGAGGGGTGGCTTGTGGGTAATGGGGCTAGGGTAAGAAGGATGGCTTGTAGGATTTAAAGTAAAGAGGCAATGTTTGTGGATTTGGGTGTGAAGTGAGAGGAAAGGTTGTGGGGATTTGGGTTGGGGTGATGAAAAAGAAATATTTGGCTTTGGGACTGGAGTGATGCAGCAGAGACTGACAGAGTGTCTGCACAAAGTAAACACATTTATTATAATAAATCACGTGCATCAGTTTTCTTGTCTTGTTACAATAATCTAAACATTAAGAGAAAACTGAGGTAGTGAGCTGTTTGAGCAATGCAGGCTAGCAGGTGATTAAATTCAGATAGAAGGTGTGCTATTTTTACTAGCAGCCTTCTGTTGCTTTGGTTCGAAATGTTGAATACATACTAAATATTTAAGTGCTATCCTGAGAAGCAAAAGGCACTTGCATGTTCTGGTTTAAGAGCGGAAGTTAAGGCTTGCTATGAAATTCTTTACAGGATATTATTTTTCCTGTCTTCCTGCATAAGTATACATTGCTGTGTATATACAGTGTTGCAGGGGTACGATCTCTGTTACATAGGTTGGATTGCTTATGCTTTCCTCTTTGAGACAGGATGTACATCTCAGATGTACTACATACTTCCTAATGTGGCCTACTCATGCTGAGTCAGAGCCATATTGGAGTAAAAGCATGAGCTTTTGTTGAAATGCATAAAATGCATAAAAGATGTTGTAAAGATAAACTATTTTAAGATTTTTTCCCCCTTCCTAAGTCAATTGATTAGCACCTATGAGTGCTCCCCCTCCCCAAATCCCAAGATCTAATTTCAGAAACTTCATGTGGGGGCTTCCTCCTTACCAGAGAGTGAGAGAAAGAGAGAGAAAAAAAAAACGAGTAGATAGTAGGACAGAACGGTGGGAGAAAACACAGGAGAAAGGAGGTCAGACATCCTCGGTGTGTCCAAGTGGATGCAGGGTCGGAGAGGGTGGAAGGAGAGGGATGATGGGGTCAGAGGTTAGGTGCCCCTGCTGGCTAATGTTTTGTGGGTGGAAGAATAGTGCCGTTGTGAAAGAAAGCAGAACGGTTGCAGGGGGGTTGTTTTCTGAGAGACTCCAGGTGCTGAGGTGCAGAGAGTTGGAGGTCGTTCGCTGTTCGTGTTTTTGTGTAACTCTGAAACATCTCCACACCGTGCAAGGATACTGACTGGTTAAAACCTGGGGGCAGGTAATTAGGGAAGCAATTAAGGCCACGCCTCCTGTTTCAACAGATCAAAGTGTGACAAGAAGGTCAAACTATCAGACACTGCCAATATGGAGCAACATGTGTACCATGTGCACATTATGCAAATGTAGACCAAATAAACTGATTTTTTTTTCTTTTTTAAAACACATGTAAAACAATGCATTTTGGCAGATATGCCCCAGTTAAATTAATAACCCAAAACCAACTTACATAAAAAATAAAAAAAAACTCTACTTACGGATGATTAGTTCTCTTCCTCCTGTAAAAGCTCTTAAACGTGTGATTCTGAGACACTATAACCATTTACAAGCTGTAAATGACTCTTCTATATCAACCATCCACTATTTAGTGTGTCTTTGCCCGTGGGTGGTACATTTACAAGGTAGTGAGGTAAATAAAGAAGCATGATCTCCAGAATGTGCATGTACATTATGTGTGTGTTTGCGTGCGTTTGGGCGTTCATGTTGCGTGCATGTCTTCACTTTGTGAATTGAGATTTATGAGATATCTTGGCAAGTACATTTGTGTGAGGTAATGAAATGTGTGTGGTTGAGTGTTTATATCCCTTTCAGAGTCCCTCCCATTCTGAGAAAACAAACTGTAGCATCAACCTCATTTCTCCAAAAGCATGAGTAAAGGAACACAATATAGGAACAAAACCCTACAATTAAGATGAGCTCTTTGTTGATATATCAGAATAAATTATAACAAGTAAAACAGCAGCTCTGGCAGAAGTTTGGGGTGTCACATGTTTATGTGATTGCTGATACATCAGAATTTCTATGGTAACTACTGTTTACTGTTCATGTGACCTTCTGGAGGGTATGATGTATTCTCCATTTAATCAATGAAAAAAACTTGATATAGAAGTGTTAATTCATCAAACAGGCGCAGTGCCATATCAACGTGTCAATGTAATTCATCAATTCATGTTTTTTTTTTTTTTTTAATCTTTTAGCATGCTTGACTTTGTCAGAAAGGTTCTATTTAAGTGATTTCTTGATTCAACAGGTCTGGCAGTAATCATGTCTGAGTGTGGCAAGTGAATTTTAACTAATTACAATTCATTCATGATTTAGCAAGGGGGTAATTACTTTTTCACATAGGGCCAAGTAGGTTTGGGCAGCTTTCTCCCCTAAATGAATGAAATCATCATTTAAAAACTGAATTTCGTATTTACTTGGATTATCTTTTGTGTAATATAAAAATTTGTTTGATGATCTCAATCATTTCAGTGTGATATGCATAATATGCCAAAAAAAGAGAAAAAAAAAGAAAAGGGCAAATACTTTTTCATGGCTCCAGAGAAACAAGTCTGATCCATGGAAGACCAACGTAACAACCCACAAAGCCCAAAGGATCCACTGTCAACTTCATGGAGCCAGATCTTATGCCATGTCTTGTGGAATCGTGCCCTGTTGGGGTCAGAACTGCCCTGGTGGCACAAAGGGTACCTACAGAATGTTGTTGTTGGTCTTTCGGCTGCTCCCAGCAAGGGGTCGCCACAGCGGAATATCCAGTCCGCACAACAACTTGGCACAGGTTTTACGCCGGATGCCCTTCCTGATGCAACCCTCCCATTTTATCCGGGCTTGGGACCGGCACTGCATCCAGTGGCTGGGGGGTTTGGGACCTGGCTGGGAATTGAACCCGGGCCATCCGCATGGCAGGCGAAACACCTACCACTGAGCCAAAGGGTACTCAATATTGGGTGTAATGTTTTGTACTGTATTATGGCTGATTATTCATGGACTCAAATGAACTCTGAAAGTGTTCATATGCATTCCTTGACATCCTTTAGCTTGTGTAGTCTTTACACTATTGTGTGGATTGGTTGCATCTTGAGAAAATGCAAACAGTTCAGTCCAGGCCCCTTGATGGCCTTTTTTGCACATACCATTAATATCATCAAGTAATACAGTATTAAGGTTACTTTCATCACCTTGGCTTTATCTTTTATTCATCACTCTCCTTTTCATTTCTTAGCAGGGATTGTAGGAGTACATGTTGATGTGTGAGTGTTAGAACTTGTATACACTAAGGGCCTCACATGATTTGTTGGATAAAGCCACGTCTGACCTGCATTTGCTCAGAATTTTTAAAGCTTGCTCTGAAAGTCTTCACTCACCATATCTGTGCTTTGTTATGAGTCCTCGAGGCTTATTGGAATGGAACACAGAGACCATTTTTCTTAGAGTTCTTAGTCTGCATTTGATTATGTGTTTGTGATAAACCATGTTTGTACACATGTTCCGGATCCTCAGATCTGTCCTCAACCCTCCAAGTGTTTCTCCTCATGTCTGCACACTCAGTCACCTCCTCTCCACATCATGTCCCTCACTAAATGTGAGTGCTGTCCTTGGCTTGGTGCCTAGCATGTCCCATTGGTGGATGGAATACGAGTGTTCCTGGAAAGAGCGACCTGCAATTTGTGTGTGTGTGCGCAAGAGAGAGAGAGAGAGAGAGAGCCTGGTTGTGAGGTTTTTTTATTAGATAAATGCGAGAGAAAAAGGAAAAGCAAGTGCACAGGGGACACGTTTGCTCCGCTCCAATACAACTTAGACAGATAAGATGGATATATTATGGTGTTACTGGGTGTGTCTCCACTTCAAAGAGAATGATACAGTACTTGCATGTTTAAATCACAGAATGTACCAGCTTGGTTGAGGTCAAACCAAATCTTCCAATGGTCTGCCAGTAGGCTCATACACACACTCCTGACTGGAATCACTGTTATCCTATGATAATCACATTTCAGCTCCAGCAGGTGATATGGTGCACCATCTGGATTGGAAGTGATTGGAGACACACTCCAAGCATATACTCATAACAGAGGTGAGTGTGACATGTTACAGGTAATGCCTCTGATCCTACACTGTGATGTTACAGTACAATCAGTCTGAAAGCATTTCAAGAGAACGGGATGGTGGCTGGCTTGATTTGGCCATTTGTCAGACAGATGTTCTCCAGACACCCAGGCACTACTGTCCAGATTATTGGAGAAAGAATAATGAGAAGAAAGTCTCTGTGATCATTGAACTGTGTGCATGTGTGGAGTTCATTCTGTATGCGGGTGGCTTTCCTCTGGGATCGCTGTTTTATTATTTTTTCTCCAGCTCCAAAAAAAAGTACTCTGGGTTCCTCCCATAGTCCAAAGAGTTGCAGATTAGACCAACTGGTGTTTCCTAATTGCCTGTGTGTGTGAGTGGATGTGTGCTTGTGCTCTGAGGAGGATTGGCACCCCATACAAATTGTACCCCACCGAGTGCCCTGAGTTCCCTGGGATAGGTTCCAGGCCTCCTGTGACGATGTACAGGATAAGAGGTACTGTATAGAGAATGAGTGAGAGTTAGAGTGAGTGAAGATGAATGAGTGGATATTTAATATAATATTTTAGCGCAAGTACCCATTGTTGATGGCAAAAGAGTTAAAAGTAAAAAAAGGTTCTAGCTAAAAATAAGCTGATCAGCTTTAATGTAATTAGTGACATTTTCATTTCAGGTTGAAGCCCACGTACATATCTGTCTGTCTTCCTGTATAGCATATTTCTCTGCCTAACCTATTAATACAAAGAAATAAAATTTTGTAAGATTGAATATCTTATGCATGGTTTACACTAACTTGTACTTCTTTCGTCATCAGCCAACATTTCGGACTGCTGTAGATATGTTTGCTCTAATGACCCGTGTTTTATCTCATAGTGGTAATTAACATTATTGCTTTTTATTAGCGCCATGGTTTCAGAACATATGAAACAAACTAGTTTTAAGCTTACCGCAGGAAGAATGCATTGAATCTGTCCATTCAACTTTTGAAGGTTCAGTTTTCATAGTCTACTTCCTTTTTTTTTGGAGTAAGCCATGCTGTGTCGCGCAGTCATTTTTGTTTCTTGAGAATTTTACTGTACAGGTATTTGCATTACTGTTGTTTCTGTGTCTTCTACATACTCTGTCTGAACATTGATTGGCACTGCTGAGTGACATGTATAGCCATGCCCACGCTAAATTTTACACTACACAGTACTGACCCACACATATGGTTTTTACTAGGGCCGGGACTTTAACGCGTTAATTTAGATTAATTAATTACACAAAAATAACACGTTAAATTTTTTAACGCATTTTAATCTGACTTATTTTTGCACCGCGGAACGTTTCTCACTGGATGAGTTTCGGCGG
>JAQMYK010000035.1:24786024-24802700 GCA_030014345.1 Clarias buthupogon | reverse complement strand
GTGTGTGTGTGTGTGTGCGTGCGTGTGTCTGTGTGCCTTTTCTGCTAGACAGGTAGCTTGGTCAGTGTGCTGTAGTCACACCATTCCTGAAACTAGTACTAATAAAGTAGTATTAATATAAACTTTGTGCCTGGACGTACTGGATCGAGCATTCGTCAGCACTGTGGTACTGTATAAGTCATCCTAATGTCTCAGTCGTAAAAGACCTTAATTGATATCTGATGCTTAACTTAATCAGCGTAATACACTTCCGAGTAAAATCTCATCCACAAATCTGCTGCAGTCTCCGGCCGCGTCCCCACCTTGACCCTAAATACCCACATACTGTATATCAGCTGACACAAATCCATTTACTGCAATAAAACCAGGCCGTCTTCTCTATCCGTTGCTTTCAACCATGGGAAACGTCTCACGGTTAGTGTTTTTGGCATGACTTGTAGTGCAATTATGACTAATTTAGCTGAAATGAAGGGAGGAAAGAAAGGTTTAAGTCATGCTGGAACAGATTTATCAAAAATCTTAATCGGAACTAAAGAGAATGAGCCACATCGTTTTGTTATAAGACTAGCTTTCTGACTCACTTCTTGTAATTACTGCGCTACTTACTGTATGTATGCTACCTACTAGCATATTCGCACCCCTTTATCTTCAGTGCCGTTTTTTAGTTTTCCAGTATAGCTATCGTTATTCCACTTATTGCGTCCACGCGGATTTAAAATAGTCCAAATGAACGTAAACCAGTTCGTTCCGCTTTACTTCTGCGCTAGCTTGCTGTATGCATAGGAAAGCTGAACATCATCTTTTGGCGGGAATCCAAAAGTGGACTTTAATGTTGGCTTTGTGTTAAGCATTTCTCTTCATCATCTGTATCCATGCATTGCGCGGCAACCGTGCATGTCATAACACATACCCTCATGCAATAAAAACTTCACCAATCTGCTGGCTGAGGGAGGAGTTAACACAATGTGTGAGGTACGACAAGGAAGAGCGATCCTAACAGAGCCCGCTAACAGCTTTTTATGTTTTCCCGGAACACGATTTTAGGTTATTGACCTGATGCAGTAATGTGAATAAGGGGTACTTGAGATTTGAAACGAACATATATGTATTCATTGACGATGGTTCTTGTCAAACATAATGCACGTGTGGTTTACTGATGTTCTTCTGAAAACGTATGGCAGGAATGCAATGCCTTTCTATTGTACCATAGAACCTTTTGTTTGATAGATGTATGTTTAGAAATGGCCCATTATGAAAGTTCAAGGATCATTTCATCCCGTGACGGAAAGATCTGTTCGGTGATGCTATATGAGCTGCCAGTATAATATAAATCCGCCTCGTTTTTTTCATGACTTATACACATCGGCATGCTTTCTGTTTCCTAAGCAGGTGGAACTGAAAGAAACCCGATGCGAAACGAATTTTAGGTCATTGTTCAAGTGTGGAATTCACATGGGTTACGTTGATGTCAGTCTGATGGTTCGAATGTTCTGCGTCTTTGTTTACATTCTTGCGCCATGTTTCAGGACTACTAACAAGATGGCTTTGAAGATCTTCTGGCTCTAGTAATTGCACCGTCTGATTAAGCAAGAGATTTTTATGACGTATACTATTTTATTCACATATAACGGTGAAAAATTCTTGTAGAAAAAAAAAATACCGTTCCTTTTCCTTCATCATTGGTTACTTGTAAAATAAAAGCATCATTATGAGGCTATAGAAACGTCTCAGTTTTACAATGCACCATGTTTGTTTTTTGTAGGCTGCTTGACTCCATTTATCTCCTCTGTGCAGTTATGTGCTCGTTAACAGATCTGATCCTCCTCCCCATATAGTACATCTGGTCTGTCCAAAGAAGTTTGGTGGCTTTCATCAATCCATGCTGAGAAAATACCTTGAAGATGTCAGCATTCCCCGGTGACACGTCGTGTGAAAATGGGAAAGCTCCGTGCCAGCTGATGGAATCCAGAAAAGACAGCTGAAAAGTTTCAGAATCAAGCACAGTGGGAGAGGGGGAGAAGAGTGTTTCATGGGCAAAGGTCGCACTTTTACAAGGTCACAGTAAATTAGCAGAAAATCTTCAGAGGCGATAAGGCATCACTCAGTCCTGCAGCTCTCACAAGAGGGAGGCGAGGAAGGAAGGCCTTCTCGTAAATTCGTGTGTTTAGGGCCAAGATGGCTCGCTGTTAGAGGCAGGAATGCACGCTTTAGACATCCCTCTGCACGAAAAGGTGTCGGGAGGAAAACGTGTGATTTAGGGGCATCTTCACGGCTCTGTTCCTACTCAACCTCATGAGTTTCTTTGCTGTTTGAAAGCAAACCGCAGCCATCTGGGCCAATGGTTTATGGGTGCAGTTTGGTAGAAAGGCATGGCACGAAATCTGTCATTGATGAAGTGCAATACGGTTGGAGAGGCACAGGAGTAGAGAGATACAAATGGCAGAAACGAAATTGGAAATGCTCTCGGAATATAAATGAAGTGTTTTATTCCCAATGTGGGGAAAAGGAGGAAAGATAGTGGCTTGGTTACTTCCTTACCGAGGATTATGCTACAGTTCGAATTCAGGTCGAAAAATGGCTCTGCAACTTCACTTCCGTGCAGTTGTGGTTAAGATTTATGTTAAATGAGTATACTTTGCTAAGATGGCCATTCCTTCAGAGTACCTGGCATTTCTCTTATGTCCTAGTGTAAAATAATGGCGCCTTCTGGCTGGGAAATTGGGGCTGTAACATATAGCCTTGGTCGTCTTATAGCATATATATTTAGTCGGTTCCTTTGCTAATATCATACAGATGGGTTGGCAGCACAATTAAATTCCAAAGTGGGTGACGAGAGATATGATATGTAAGGTCGATACTTTTATATATTAGCTCCACCCTGCCCATATAGACATTTTCATTAAGGAAAATGGATTAGGATTTGCTTTTGCTCGGAACATTTTTCCGAAATTGGCTCTACGTCAGCTCTAGAGGCTTGGCAACCTCAAGCATTGTTAAGGGTGCCAGAGGAAGTCATTTAGGGGCAGGATTAGTGAAAAGATCCTGAATTTAATTTTGGTCCAATTTTATATACAGACTGCTCAATAGTGGTCCTTGGTATGTTTTTGCATTATAAGCAGAAATGCTTATGCTGATTAAAAAAAAAAAAAAAAAAAAAATCACTTACTTAAAGAAGCACATTAATCATGAGAACAGTCTAAAGTGCTGTGGTCACAACTTGTCCAGTGTGGTCTCCAAAGCCAGAACAACCGGGCAACGTGAACCACAATCGGTAATGCTACTGGCATGGAGACATTACAAGCAAACAAACGGCTTGACCAAATCGGTAGAGGAAAGAATACATTATGGTATGTATTTTTTTCTATCTCTTGGTTTTTCCGCGGCCGTCCAGTCTGATGAGGGCGCGTACTGTACATTTGAGGTCAATTGGAGCATTGTTGTAAGCCAGCCGTTCAAGTTGAGTGATCTTCCTGTACGGTCAAATCTCAGTGCTTTACCACCATTATGAAGTGATGTTACGTCACATTAGCCCAAACTGGCCTTGCAGCCAGGGAAATAATGATCACTGGCCACAAAATCGTTTCTTTTGCATATCACTTTGGTATGCTTTTGAAACCCATGACTGTCAAAATCCAGCATGGGTCCCATCAAACAGCTGGACATGACTGATTGATTTGATACTTCCAGGCAGGTCTCACTTAGTCTGTATGAATGTAAGCAGTGTAGATTCTGTTATTCCCTCACATACCTCAATCTGTCATCTCATAGTAGCGGCTACGTATCTCGATTGCTTCCATATGTTCTGTGGGAAGCTCCAATCAGAGATGGTCGATCGCAGAAGATTACTCTCAGAGCACTGCCATAGTTTGGCCTTTCATTGCTCACCACATGGATATTTATTCCTGTTTTACTTCCCACCGGCTGGACGTGACTTGGTTTACAGCATGACAGTTTCCCCTCTGTTGTTTTCCATCCTGCATACGCAGCTTTAAAATTGGTTTAGAGCTGTTTTTCAGACAACTGTTGCCTGGAAACCTGTAGTAAACATCCTCTTTTCATTCAGCTTGTTATCATGAAAACAACATCGAATATTAAAGTTGGCCCAGACGCTTGAGTCGATGTGATCTTTTTCTATCTCGCTACAGCTTTTCAACTTTCTGCTCTCACATACTGTACATTTACAAGAATACATAATATTCATGGTCATTCCTACATTTTTGCCTGAGCATTGCCCACCTCTCTGCCTGAGCCACTCTACCCTGCAAGTATTTGTTATCCATCTCCTGTCATGAGAATGAAAGCCAAGCTCTGCCCGAGAGGGGTTCTGCAAGCTAAAATCCACAGCGTAATGCTGTCTCAGGAGACTTGTTCTGTCCCGGATTGATGGATGATATGCACACAGGGCTTGTTTTCACTAATTCTCCGAAAAACAGGACTGCTGGTCCAGGGACTGATTGTGCCATGGGCCTCATGAAGGATTTAGTGATGGTGCATCAGTGAGCATGTGCAGAACGAACGCCACTCCCTGCATTGCAGAACAAAATGTAAAATATTTTTTCTGGGAATGATAGACAAGAAGGGGGTGTTATTGTGCTGTGCAGTGCTAGCGGTGCATGGGAATAGGAGGCATGGGAAGAGTTCTGCACTGCCCCAATAACCCCAAATCCCAGACCCCACCCTGTCCTAAACTCCATGTGCATGGTGCTCTTATCAGACGATGTTTCTCTGTGGAATGTTTATATGAAGCAGGCCCATTTTGGGAGAAAATCACCTTGGAACTTGTTTGTGTTTGAATTTGATTTATTGACCTGGCAGTTAAATAATGACAGGAAAGCCATATCTGTTCTGATACAACACGAGGGAGGAAAAACTAAAGGAAGCTGTTTAAAGACAAAGTGTGAAAGATTCTTGTTATTCCAGAAACGTGTTGTACTCAATTTTGCTGCATTGTGCTCATTCCTGTGCAGCATGCAATTGCAGGCGATATTTAATAGTTTTAATGTACCACACGCAGTCTAACTATGGTAAAGTACACTAGATCAGCATTCTTCTTCAGAGTGAGGAACTGTTATTGTTTTATTCGATTAGATTTCGGTTTGAGACAGTATCATGTCCGTAATAAGGATTAATACTGTATGTTGGAGCAAAGCCGTTCTTGAGAACGTATCTTAATGTCAATCGCCTCCGTAAGTGAAATGCATATCGTCACCAGCCCATTAAGGGTTTTATTTTTTTCCCCAGCTCATAACTCTTCCTCCCCAGTGAACTAAATGCCACTTTGACTGGCTAATACTTTTGTCTTGCCTCAACCTGCCACTCTACCTGTCAGTTTGCACACAAATGTAAGGTTTTCAGTCTTTCGCAAGGTTTAGTAATGTGTAAACTGCAGGAGGTTTGCTGTGTAGTACAGTAGCAGCATATGAGGCAGCCAAATGGGACTGGATGTAAACAGAGCTGACTGACCTCATCCTCTGTTTTTATTCACTTTTATTCACACCCTAAAGCTCTTAGGTTTCACTATTTGTCTTCAATTGGTCTTTAATCTCTCAACAACAGATCAACTTTTGCTGTAATCCACACTCTATTGCTAGAGAGTCTGGTCATTTCTCTTACGCAGTGTGCCCTCCCCAACCACCTACAGTACACTCATTACATAAGGAACCTACAGGCTCATGACTCGCTGTTAATAACTACAGTTTCTATTAACTTTTAAAATCATTGACATTGACATTGATTAACAGTTCGTTGAAAAAAAAAAAACATAGAACCATCCAATCACATTGCAGCATTCAAAATTTGGAAAGTAGTGTATATTTGGAATCAAAAGCATAACTAATGCATAACATTTTTGGGCTTAAAGTCAAATGATGTACCTTCAAATATTTTAAAGGGACACTATATGATGCTATCTTTATTTCTGAGAGTGCATGGATGGAGCATTGATCACCAAGACTGACCTTCATCTTGGCCTTTATAATGTTTATGTGTAAATCATTGTAACATCATCACTACTAAGAAGTCACATCCTGTTTTCCTTGGTTTCTATATTTGTTGAACTGGGTTTTGGAAAAGATAATGAAAACAAAACATCAAGTGAGGGTAAGCCGGAGTTCGAATGGTCCTTTTTTTCCCTGGCATTCCCTGCTTGGTTCAGCCGTTTAACCCTTTCACTGTCCACTCTACGCTGTTCTCACGGATCAATCTTTACGTCGGTGGGTCACAACAGCATCAACACGGCGGTGTTGGGGCTAGAACGAGCAGCAAGCCAGAGCCTCAACTGCCTGAGCCACCACCACTGCCCCAATATATCAATTATTATTATTATTATTATTATTATTATTATTATAAATCTATGCATTATACTATTATTATCCTAGCTTAATAATAATAAACAATAGACAGATGATAGGCGGCACTGTGGCTTTGTGGATAGCACGGTCATCTTGCACCTCCAGGGTCCGGGTTCGATTCCCGACCACGTTCGATTCCCGCCTTTAAGCACATGTTCTCCCTGTGCTTGTTGTGTTTCCTCTGTGTACTCTGGTTTCTTCCTACAGTCCAAAGACATGCAGATTAGGCTAATTAGGCGTTACCCAAATAGCCCGTAGTGTAAAAAAACATACTACGGGCAATTTGTTCAGGTGTACCCCGCCTCGTGCCCTAAGTCTCCTGGGAGATGCTCCAGGCCCCTCTGTAACCCTGTATACAGAATAAAGCGGTACAGACGATGAGTGAGCGAGCGAGTTAGACAGATGATAAATAACAAATTCAGACAAAACACAAAATACATATACTGCTAAAAAAATGAATTGACCGATTAGTTTGACTTGAACATGTATACAGTATACATACAAGAGGTGTTCGAGTCAAACTGGGACTAACCGTTCCCTTATTTTTTTTGAGCTATATATAACAAATTGTATTCATTTATGAGTTAACCAGAGTTTATGATCTCAGTAAAATGCCCTTTTGTAATTTGCTCTTATCCAAACTAATGAATACTGTTCAGAAGCATACTTTGCATTTGTGCTTATAAATATTATGGCCAAAAACATTTGATAAGGCTGTTGCTACACATTTCATTTACTACAGAATATGAGTGGTAAACAAGTGGGAGACAGAGAGGAGGAGGGTGGTACAGTCAGTCAAGAACGCAGGATTTTGCACAAGCTACATGCCGTTCCATGGATATTTTTTATTACAAAAAAAACTTTTATTTTTTTAATGCTCTCTGGCACTCAATGCCTTACCTGTATTTGGATAATCTTTCTGTTTTTGGTTATGGAAAGTGGATGTGATTTGGACTCTGAATATTGGCAAGAGCACCTTTCAGGGATGGCGTGCCAGACGCATGGATTATTTCAGCCTGGATAAACATAAAAGTCCGCATGAAAAAAAGGACTGCGTGTTTATGCAAGTGTGGAGATCTAAGATCTTAGTGGCCATGTTTCTATTGTCCGCCATTTCTTGACCTCAACAGAGCCTTATTTCCTGCTTATGACTTAAGGGGACACTTAAAAAAAAAAAACCCCAAGCACATGCATGTTGTACTTGCCTGAACTGGCCGAGGTTGAGATGGTAAATATTTGGAGATAAGAGAGTGTTTTTTTCCCTGGAGAAGGAACAAGAGGAGCGCTATACTTTTCGGAGTATAAGTTCTCAATGTGCCGTGGACCCTTGGTTTAATTTAGTTAACATAAGCATGTACGGAATGCCAAAACATAATTAGCCCTTATTATACTACACTCATTTGTACAGTCTGATAGTATCAAACATGTGCTTCCACCCTCACAAAGAGAATACAGAGGCTTTGTTTCCCCGAGAAAAAAACGGCCAAGAGGATTACAAAGTTTGGGTGCACAGTTTCCATCCTTAAAAATAAATTTCTGATCCCAGCGATCTTACAGACATGGAAAGAAACGACAAACGCGATGCAAAGCATCTCGTCTTATTAGCATAATTTGTGAATGTTTATACTGGAACAATCTTCTAATCATGTTGTATGTTGGACTATATTGTTTCTTCCGTTGTTGATTGCCTGTCTGATTAATTCTGTTTGATTACATGAGATGTTGTTTGTGTTACATACTTGTTATAGCATTTCCAGGTGATTTCTGGGCATTGTTTTTGGGCAAGCCGGGCAGTATGGTACTAATTACTGGCTTAGATTAGAATAATTAGGAAAATATGTACCAGGGGCTCCACCTTAACACATGCGACTCAGTGTGGAAGCAGGGAGGATACCGGAGGAAACATGGAAACATGTCAGCAGTTTTAAGGGAGATCTGAGTTCTCATGAAGACTCTGATTAGCCCTTAAGCCAAAGACACATAATAAAGATAAATGAGCTCTCAGGGGTGCTGTGAGGAACGTGACCCTGGCGGCCTGCTCCAGTTTGGTACGGATAGAGCGGGAGAGAGAGAGAGAGAGAAGGAAAGATTGGGAGATATTTTCGTATGATGGTGAGAAAATTATTCGATACAAAAACAAACAAACATCAGGTTGTTTCTGTTCTTGCCTGAGCTTGTCTTTTAACCCTCGTGTGAGAAAATGTGAGACCCTCTCTTTCTCCCACCACGGAATAGTTCTCAGGTGTTTACGTCTGGAGCTTTGGTTGCCCACTCACCTGTGCTCTTGTTAGATGGTTCGTCCTGGGTTCCACAGGAGCTTGGAACCCCTCCGAGTGCTGCTGCCGAGAGTTACATGGTTCTGTGCTACAGAGATCCAGAGATACCTAGTTGGAATGTAAGAAATTTATCTAGAATCTGGATAATCTGTGTGGGAACAACTCACCACTGATTGAATCCACCCATGTCACGTTTTGGCGCAGGAGAATGTGAGCTGAGCTGAGCTGATCTTTTGAACCATACAGTTAGATAGTGTTATTTGTTTTGTCTACTCGTCTTCATTTAACAAATAAGGAATACTTGTTGCACGGGATGCCAGTCCATCACTACGCCCCATGCTTCTCAACTCAAGAAATGTGCAACTTGATATTCCCAATGATATTCGGTATTCATCTCGATGTCTGGAAGCATGTCTACTGTCTCAGATTGCAATAAATTGAATAAATGTCACAACAAAAGATCTGGCATGTCCCATGACAAAGATTTATTGTCATTTTATTTGGTAACTGATTTTATTTATTTATTTTTTTAATTCGCACATACTGTAGAGCGGAGCAGTTTAAACAATGCGTCAGGGCTCCAACAGTGACATCGGGATTTTACAGAAACTGTCATTCTTAATAGCACTCAGTGAGCTACCACTCGCTTAGGAGATGAGATCAATCTCAACAGTACAGCACATTTCCACACTGCAACCACATCATACCAGTTTAGTTAGGTTATGGAAACAGATACGGTTTGCATATCACTTGCTATTTGAGGTTACTTTAAAAGGGAGAAGAAAAAAAAAGCCCTTCTATATTCTCAGAAGTTTTAGATAGTCTTCCAAGAGGTTACTTGGAAGGAATAGATATTAGGACCAAGACAAGGTGTTGGAATGACCCAGGTGGAGGAGCTGTCACCACTGTGGACTCACGAGCAGATCCGAGCCAGGTGATGGAATTTCAGACTCTGATAGTTCAGACAGACAAAGGATTGTATGTTAAACACAGTGTCTGGTTAAAAAATATATAAAGTCAGAGCCTGTGCTGTATTGGGTTTAGGTTTGCCTTTGACATAGTCACTCTGGGAGATCCCTTTAAGTGTCAGTGTTAAACTTTACAACTCGTGCCAGGGAGGGTTTCAAATGCAGTCCATTATGGACAATCTATTCATCCATCTAGGAACTTCTGTAGTCCAACTAGTGATCGTGAAGGCCAATGGTGACCATTGTGGGCTAATGATGACCATTGTACAGTATTTTTCCCCATTATTACAACCGTGGTAGGACCTCTGGTCAACCTTTACACACTACGGGCAAATTGGAAACGCCGGTCAGCCTAATCTGCAGGTTTTTGGACTGTGGGAGGAAACCGGAGTACCTGGAGGAAACCCACGAAGCACGGAGAGAACATGCAAACTCCATGCACACAGACCCTGAGGCGGGGATGGAACCCGGATCCTGGAGGTGCTAGGCGACAATGCTAACCACTTTTTTACACAATAACGAACACATAAACAAAACTTTGAGTAAGACATTTTTCCTAAGAGTGTACAGTATGTTCTTGTCCTCCACTTGTTTGCGCGAGTTTCCTCAGGGTTCTCTGGTTTCCATCCACATGGCAAAAACATGCTCAGGATGGATTGGCCATTCTAAATTTCTCATATGTGTAAATGCAATAACAGCTGGTATTCCAACCTTACATCCAGTGTTTCCAGCGTAATAAAAAAGATTACAGGAGATAATTGAATGAATGAGTTAATGTTATTATGTTGGTGTGTGAATGTGATCCTACATGATCATGTGTGTGTTATGCTTACTGTACAAATCAGGACTTGCGGAGAAAGGTAAGCTAGAGGCAATATTGAGAGATATAATAATTCAGTAATGCCTCTTCACTGTTTTACACGGCAAGGTTTGGAAGTAAAAAATCATTTAAGGGATTAAAGTATAAATTGTAACACTAATGTTTTGAAAGTAATTGTATTTTCATATCAGACATTAATGAATGTAAGTGAATTTTAGAAGTACATTACCGAGGCGCAATATTCCAAGTCTAATTATAAAACAAACAAACAAACATACTATTTAAAAATCATATTTTTACACTGTCCATTTTTTCCTTTCTTTTTTTCTTATGACTCTGATGTGTCTGAGTACGCGTCTAATACCGAGACAAAAATGATAGCACCCTTCTTTTTCATTTCCTGTTGTTTATAGTTGTTTTAACTGTTGTGTTATTACGGTTCATTTAGATATTCTGAAACTTTTTCAGAGCTGGAGATTGATAGTGTTTATGTATCTCACACACCCACATCCTCAGCTGAAATAACATGTTTCGGTAGGAAATATTTTCACTCCTCATTCTCAGCTTATTTCTTCTGGAGCCATTTACGTTCAAAACATCCTGTTGGTGTTCTAAAATGAAAGAACACCCAATCCTGTCTTAGTAAAGGCTTAAATAATGTAGCTGTCAAAGTGGAATTTTAAACAACTGCAGCTTCTTATGAGCCATTTCGCAGAATAATCCAATTTCACTCCTTTTCAACTTGGTCCAGCAAATAAAAACAGACTGATATGAAAAAGACTTCATCTAATATAGTTGTTTTTGGACTCGTGAGAGTCAATGTATCCAGTTAAGACTTTAGAGGAGAATGGGGTAGCTTGTTTATCTTCTTTGTCCTTAGGTGATATCTGATCCGAGATCAGAAGTACATTCCTAAGAATTCGGATTTCATATAATCAGACCTTGGTGAATTTGAGGATCTTGTGGAGATCTTGACATATCCTAGTGATAATGCAACTGAAGAGGTATGGTAAATTTAGAGAGATGTTTTGGAGTGACCGTAAGCGTTATACACTACGTTCATGGCATATACAGTACTGTATGGGTTGGAATGTGCAAATGCATGGATGGAATTACATAAACAGCATTCAACTCAGCCTGCTTTTGTTTACCTTCTTTGTCCCGAGTTGTAAACTCGGGCTTCGAGTAATGTGAATAGATTTTTTTTTTTCGTTTTCCTGTGAACTGGCTCGAGCAGGAGCAGCAGAGAGCTGGTGCTCTGCATCCTGTTTGGGCCTCATCTTCATATCCAGATCTGTTACCATATAGTTCATCTTAATTACAGCCAAGCTTTCCTGCTGTTTACGGAGCACAGTGGCCATTTGTTCACTGGAGGCGCACAGACTGGCGATGATATTAGCCAGAGCACTAATCTTATTACAGTCAGCGGATCATGAGCTCCTGCAAACACAAATCGCTCTTTAACCAGCACTGACTTCGCAATCCTATTTGCAAAAGAGTGCCTGATTATTGTGGATTGGTTCGCGGTATATTATGGATAAAGACACCTCAATACTGTATAGACTGGCGGGCTTAAAATCTGTTACACTATATGAGAAGGAGTATGAGGTTACAATCTCATACAGTCTCATCTTTCATGATGTTTAAGACTGGTTTTACATTTACTGTACAGAAGTATAGGTTGTCTCATTTGTTTCTTTTTGTGAAGTATACTGCCAACATCTTAACACTCCTTTTATTATTTTTTCAGGTTTCATCCTCCTGTGTTCCCACTGCTAACTATGAACTGGTAAGAATATCTTCATCAATGCATTAGTCGTTTTTTTCTTTTCTTTTTTCGTTTCTAGTGTTTGCTAGGATATTTTTGTAGAAGGAATGTAGCCAGTAAATCACATAGATAAAAGGATTATGTGTTTTTGGAAATTAGTAAGAAACAATCCACATTCGTATTAAGAGATGGATTTAAAGAAAGGCAAGTCCAAAAGGCTAGGCCAGATAAGCCTGTAGGGATAGAAAAGAATAAACAATATCTTAGAGATTTTTCCCTTTTTTGGTTGAGAGTGTGTATTTAGAGTATTATAAGTCTCCTTGGAGCACATTACCTTTTCTGCACTTCCAATAAATCTTAAGTTGCTCTTTGGCTTCTCGGATTGAATGATGTTTGCACATAAATCAAATTTATATAATTTTCCCAATGTCGAAAAGATATGCACCTTGTTATTTGGACCGTTTTCGGTTCATAGAAGGTGTTTTGAACAAAGCAGATCTCTGGTATGCGGCGCAGACGACTACTTGACCAGAGAAGCTGTTCCCTCAGGCACCAAATGCAGACATTCGAACCATTTATAGTCCATTTAAACAGAAGTTAGGCAATGTTTTAGAATAACCAGTGCTGTTCCAGGGAGGGAAGGAGAAAAAAAAAAGAAAAAAGAAAAACGTGTACTTGTGAAAACCTGACTCTACTGAAGTTTGAAAATAAGCATGACTCCTGAGGACAACGCTGGCCAAATCTCCTAAAGCAATACTTGGACCAGCTGTGTAAAATCTGAATTGATATTAATGCAGATCAATGCAGTTAAGACTTGACTTGACATGAGCTTGTAAAACCTGTAAGTTTAAAGAAATGCAGTATGTTTCTTCTTTATTTACAACCTACAGTTCAACAGTTTGATCAGATTTGGAGAGGATTTGTTTCCCCTATTTTCTTTGTTACACTCTGTTATAGAATCTGCAATTGATTTTAACACATACAGTGGTAAAAATTGCTTTTTTGTCTGTAGAAAAATATTTGTTACAGTATGTAGAGCTACTGTACCAACATCTCAGGTTCCCCTGGTGAAATACGACAAAGGGTTAACAGCGAGGTCTGAAACTGGTGTCTTAGTCACTTGGTGTCTTATCATAGTACTTAGTACAAAAAAAAAGTCACTGTTTCATAAAGGTCAAATTATTGGCCAGCATCAAGCAAAGAAAACAAACAAGGAGATTTAAAATGTCAGGAAAGGATAAGTTAAGAAATCTTCAACACATTGTTAAAAATTGGAAGGATATTAGAAGGAGCCATGAACATTGGTTGCATTAAAGTTATAAATGGAGATCAATTAAATGCTGGGAAAAGTTGCATCATAAAAAACAACAATAGAAATCACAAAGTGTCAAGAACTCACAGGATCGAGACTAAACAACTGTGTGGCCATATGAACACCGCTTTTTAATGAGACTAAACCAAAATAATGTTTCTAGGGAGCATAAGGATTAACTTTGGAGCAATGGAAAAAGGTCATGTGGTCTGATCAGTCCAGACCGACCCTAGTTGAGAGTCATTAGTGTATCAGGGATAAAAGTAAAGTACATGAAGCGATGCACCTATCAGACATAGTGGCCATTATACAGTACTGTACAAGCCTCTGGTTTGATCTGGTTTAGTTGGTCGGATGTAGGCTTAGCACTGGTATATGGCAATAAAATTAAGTCACCTGACTACCTGAATGTACTGAATGACCAGGTTGTCACATCAATGCATGCGTTCTTTCCTAATGTCACGGCAATACTCCAGGACTCAGGTCGTGATAGAGTGGGTCTTGGACCATGAGAAATCATTTTCATGAACAAATTGGTCTCCACACTACCATAAAATAAACATTTAGGGTGTGAAACGTTTGTTTTGGCCACCAAATTATACTTTATTAAAATAATAATAATAATAATAATAATAATAATAAAACAAGTTAATCAACTTAACTCTAAAAATTTCTGCAAATGTTTATGCATGGAAAGTTCATCAGAAGATCAGAAATGGGGTGCTCATCTGCTTAAATCAATAATCTCTTTCACATCTCTGAAAGAACAAGTGTCTATGTTCTTCACTAGGGTCTAGAACAATGCCTTTTTAAATGAAAATCATGTTCCTTGAATCTTGAAAAAAAAGATTAATCAAGGATTAAGTATGTGATCTTAAGAGATACTGCCATTCGCCCCCTTTTAGTCAAACATAGTCTGATGAAAAATAAAAGTACTGAAGGAGAATATTTAAAAGTAAAACTAGAGAAATTAGACTTATGATGATTTATAGATGAGAAAATGGCAAATAAAATGAAATACATGGACTAATCTAGGAGTTACATTTATTGACAATATATTGCTTCAAGAATAATCCTAGCTGTGAACGCCATATTAATATCTTCCACTCTTAATACATGACAATAGTTGATCAGCAAATCCTAATGTTTTAAATTCTATTTGTTCTAATAATCAATTGCATGCACAACTGTAATGTAATTCATTTGATGCCCTCTACTGTAAAGATGACATGCCCATTATACAGTATGACAGATAAGGTGACCAGGCTTACACTTAAAACTCACTTTTAAAAAGCATAGTTAATTAAATTAAGTTGTTGAGAAGCATTATGTCTCCCTGGAGATATATATACACGCCATTTCAGTGGTTTCTTACAGTCTTCGAGTTACACATGATTGAATCTGAGCGGTTGAGGTTAAAGGACCTCAGTGGCCCAATAGTGGCAACACTGTGGCACTGGGGCACCAACCTGGGATGTCCTGGTAAGCGGCCCAACACATTAATCAATGTTCTCAAAAGCGTAAAGCAATTTAGAAGTTGAAAATATCTTCAGGTAGTCTGCAATTGCAAAAATACAGTATAAGAAAGGCTTTTCTTGTTAAATAGTGCATGACAAATAGTAACTTTTTTTGCACTATAGTAACCAATAAATCACTCTGGTTATGTAGATATTATATAACTAAAACAAATCAATGTGTGAACAGATCAGTCACAACTAAGTGATCGTAACCAAGATTTGTTAAGATTCAAAACTGAATAATATCTAGTGAAGTACTTAAAGTTGTTAAGAAAAATATAATTTGGGTAATACTGTACAGGGGTGCTGCCTATAATGTACTTTTTTTTTCAATGTGTTTTATTTGCCTGCAAATATGATAGAAAATATTAGAAATTGATGTGTGTGGATAATATCGGTGTCAGTCAAATATTGAAGAGAAAAGAAACTGTTGTCTCGATGAGAATTCAGTGAGCGCTTACTGACAGCTCTTTATTTGCTCTTTCTAATCTCAAAATTGATGCATACAGTAAATGAGGGTGGGATGGAATTTTGTAATTAAAAAGAGAGTTTAAAAGGTAATTATTTTAGATCTTGAGGAAACCTCTTTAAAAACTTAACATAAGGCTAATTTCAGATTTTTATTTCTCGAGAAAAACAATTAATGACAGGAGACATACAGTACACCATAGTCTCATTTTGATTGCACATAGAGCTAATGGTTGTCTAGGATATACTGTACAATAAAATAATACATTCCCCCTCTGGGTACTATTACTATGAATTTATTCCTTTTATCATATTATTTATTTATTCAAAATCATGCATACCCGAGACACACCTGCGCTTAGCTAACCACATGTGTGCAATTCTCAGGTAACTTCTGATTACCACTATCAGATCAGAATACTGATATGTACAATTTCAGCATTAAATCCTCATTATGTGTGCTGAACTCTGAACATGACTCGATATTCTTGTGAAATGATATAACCTGAGTGGAATCATAAGGGTGAGGGCAGGTTTGCTGGCTGCTCTTGACTCCTTGTTTGGTGAATTCCTGAGTGCTGACGGGATGAATGAGTTGGATGCTGCATCGAGCTGCACCTAAACACACATTTAATATATTTAGCCTTTGAATTGAAAAGTAAACTATGACAGTTTCAGCTTAATTTAATTCAGACGTGATTAGAGAACAACCGGCCATTTCGGATGCATTGTGCTGCTGATGGTAATGCTGGTGTTGTGTTTTTCATCAGCATTCCATCCGGAGTATGTTCTGGCGGTGCTGTCGTGCAGCGCACAGATATGCTCTCTTGTGGCCAGCTCTTGCTTTTAAACGGCAGCAGGGATGCTGCACAAGGAACGAGAAAAAGACAGAGAGATAGAGATGTGGTAACGTCTGGATAGATTGTGGTTTGTATTGTGCGGGAGGCTTGAGCCATCCCTCATTTCTTAATATTAAATTACATTTAATTTCATTATGTAGATTCGATTAAAGAAATCGGAACAAATGTTTTACTGTGAAAGGCTGCAAAGTGACTAAAGATGCATTTTAAAAATTGTCTGTTTACAGTATGTAACAATCTTAGCAGCAACCTCATTTCCCCTCTTGTCTGTTCCATAGCATTCCGCATCATCAGTATACTAATCACAAGCGTGATCATCTGTCATCATCTGCTTCTG
>JAQMYK010000035.1:24771895-24782399 GCA_030014345.1 Clarias buthupogon | reverse complement strand
AAGCCCGTGTGAACACTCACATTGACTCCTATGTGTAGAAAACCCTCGCCGCTTCATCCGCGCTCACCGGACGCTACAAACGGGAGAAAAACGCTCGATTTTAACGCCTGTGTGAACAAGGCCTTAGTGTAATTAACGTAGTGAAAGTAGTTTTAAATTCTTACTTATACTGGATGAGGAGTTTAAACCATGGAGGTAAAGGACAGTCATGTAAATCATAAACAAGTCAGGAAAACGTTTTTCTTTATATTTCCACTAAATCAGCTGAGTTTACTTCCAGGTTCCAGTATCGAATCCCAAGTAGCATTAACTGGACAGCAGGTTCACCAGGGTGTTCCATCCTTTGTCACATACATTGCAAGTACATGGGATCAGGGTTTGGAAAGCAATTTGGAATTCAGCCTTTTATTACGAGCTGTTTAGATTTGTAGCCAGGAATAAAACAACACCGATAGCTCAGATGGGATTTAGAATGACTTAGAAGCAATTATTAAGAAGTCAAAGTCGTTTTGTTTTATGATGACATTACGCTATCAGATGTGTGTTTTCTTCTGTGACTGGTTTTGCATATATTTTTCGTCATGCACTTGCTCTCTCTCCTAAGTATAGCAGACCGTACAGGCCTACTTTCACTGACAGTTAGTACAGTATAGTTAACGATTGTAGAACACCTGGGGTGCGGAGTGATACATACAGTTAAACGTCCCGGTGTTGTTTCCGTCCATTATCACCGCTCGTACAATCAGATTGCTCGGTCGGAGCTACCTGTTGTATAATTTATGTTAAATCATTGTCTCAAAAGATTTGAAATGTGAAATTTCATTTTTAGACTATGCATAAACCAAGTTTAAACTGTACAAGTGTGCATGCTTCACCCAAGAAGGGTTAAGCAGGCGATTTAATATTAAAACCTAAAAACACAGCCACCTGTTGATGACGTATGTTCGATATTCAGTAATATTCCCCATAGCACTAATTTGCACTCTTACTCTTGACCAAGATCATACTAGCCAGTGTCCGTTTTTTATTTATTAAACGTTCCGGTTTCAGCTGTGGTGGGCTGAGCCATGTGTAAATCACATCGCTGTGGAGATAAGTAGAATAACATGTCCTTTTTAGGCGTTCAGTGTGGGACACTTTTTTACAGGAAACTCATGCTGGCCAGATCAAGCAGCTGCCTGCCTTCTCATCCAGCTGGTGTACACAGGTTTTAGATAATCCCATGTTCTGGATAAATTACAAGGTTTTTTTTTTTTTTTTTTTTTTTTTTGGCCATGATACACAACGTACCCAACCTCCAATCCCCCCCGATTAACTTTTTTGGCATGTTGGAGCAAATTAAAAACAACAACAAAAAAAACCTGGATGTGTGTACTCTCCAGTAGGAGGCACCGGACTATATAAAGAGTTGAAACTAATGTTAGATATTAGTCCCACGTCCTCCCCCTTTTAGCTTGTTTTGTGTTTCGAGTCCTGCAAATTGGATCGGCTTTAAAAATGAGTAAGTTTCTATGACTAAATGTGTACTCACTCCGGAAAAAGAGCAGGCTGTTTTTTTTTTTTTTTTTTTCACCCCCTAATCATTCATCAGACAAGTATAGCTATATTCATGGAGTGCTGTGGTTTGAGGTATTTTCATAGGAACATAAATCTATGCTTAACTGCTGTTCTCATGAAAGTTATTAAAATATCTACTGGGTTTGTACACTACAGAGAAAGAAGTATACAAGAGACAGGAACTGTAAGAAAATGTTTTATGCTACAGCATTGTTGGATTGTGATTGGTGGGAATGTTTGTTTTTATTTGATTAGGTTTTATTCTAAGCCTAATAATGAACAAGTTTTTATTCAACCAATAACATGCATGCGTGTTAATTATGGCGAGTTTGACTTAATATTTTAGAAGGAGTCTCCAATGTCAGTGCTTTGTAACAATCTAAGGTATAGCTTTTGCTCTACGGGATAGTCGTAAGGATGGAGAAGAAGCTGCGGTTTTTGCAGAACAATGAAGAAGTTAAAATTAAAAATGTTTTAGGAAACCAAAGTGATGGGGAAAACAAAGGAACCAAACAAAGACAGTGTATTTAGAGATTGTGGGCCACGTCAGGAGAAGAGGAAGGGAGTCAGAGAAACCCCAGCACACACCCAGCACTTCCCCTTCGTAGCCCTAAAGAGAGCTGACCAGATGTGATGGAGAATATGAATGTGGATCACATTATAATAAGGCATTTGGAGATTATTCCAGTTGAAGTAATGTGTATGAATCAGAATTTTCATGCTGCACAGAATGATTTTATTAATGCCTGATACGAATGTAAAGGACTACATTAAAACTGTAGGAAAGGAATGCATCGTTTTTGAGGAATGATACATGAATTTCTGTTATACTGTACAGTAGTAAAATATTCAACACCAGCATGATGTGGGAAAGCTTTGACACTTTATATAGACAGGCATGTGTCTTTCCTTCAAACTCATCCTAAAATTGATTCAAATACAAAATACTCCACAATGATGGAGGTTTGATAATAATAAAAAAAAAAAGACTGAAATATCTCATTTATATACAGTAAGTATACAGACCTCTTTACTATGACACTTGCAACTGAGCTGTGCTGCGTCCTGCTTTTATCAGTAGTTGTTAAACATCACCTGCAACTTGATTGGAGCCCATCTGTGCCTAATTGACTTAATTGGACATAATTAGGAAAGGCACACACACCTGTCTTTGATTCCTGCCTCGGGGTCTGTGTGCATGAAGTTTGCATGTTGCTTGGTGGGTTTCTTTCGGGTACTCCGGTTTCCTCCCACAGACCAAAGACATGCATATTAGGCTAATTTCCGTTCCTAAATTGAATGTTAACTGGACGTCCTACCACGGTGGTGAAAATGGGAATAAATAGAATGGTCACTATTGGCCTCCCTGGACTATAAAGGTTCCTGGATGGATCGATGGATGGATGGATACAGCTTTCTTTATAAGGTGTCAACAAAAAGGTGTATGCTAGAGTGAATTCAACCTTCACTGTAGCACTCCACCAATCAGGCCTCTATGGTAAAGCGACCAGACAGATACCATTCCTCACTAAAAAAGCATGTGACGAATTGCTGAGAGTTTGCCAAAAAGCCTTCTTTCAGGACTTTTAGACCATGAGAAATGAAATCCTCTATGCTGATGACACAACGATTGAACTATTTGGAATTAGGAAGTCAGGCTCTATGCATCACCTTATTAAATTCCTCCCTACAGCCAAACACAGTGGTGGCTTATGCTGTGGGGATGTTTTTCAGCAGCTGGGGCTAGGAGCCTAGTCAGTACAGAGGGAAAATGGATGCAGAAAAATAAAGCTGTATCTCGGGAAAAAAAAAAAAAAAAAACTTCTACAGAGTGCTTAAGAGTGGCTTCAGATCAACTGAGTCCTGAAGTGGCTCAGACAGAATCTGGACCTGAACTGAATAAAGCATCTTTGACATCCAACCTGGATAAGCGTGAACAATTCTGCGAAGAAGAATGGAAGAAACCTAAAAATGAAAGGTGTATCAAGCTTGTAACATCATACACAGGCAGACTTGAGGCTGTAATTGCTGCCAAAGGTGCCTTAACCAGGTACTAAGTCATGGGAATAAATACTTATGTAAGTAGCATATAACTTGAAACCGTTGATAAACTTTACTGTATACATCATGTCAATATTTCAATGCTAACAGTAAAGAAAAAGTTTTTTTTAATAGCTATTAATCAAATTGAAAGTTATTTCCTGTTATCACTTATGTTATAGCAGCTATTTACAGTCACTCCTCTAACAAACTGTTTTTTTCCCTCTATACTAAAGACAGCACACACTCTTTTATAGTAGATAGTAGGCTGTGGACTCAACAAAATAAACTTTCCCATGGTTTTCAAATTAGTACTGCTAAGTCTTATTTTTAGCTCCGGGCCATTTTAAAGGAGGCTATGTTCATTGTTTTTGTTCCCTTCATTTAGAAAACTCCCTCTAACTTTTATTTTCTTTCTAACATTTGCTCTGAAGTGGACTATAATTTGAATCCCTAGAAACACTTACAGAAGCGGTAAACCCATGTGATAAGTAAAGACTCACATTCGAGGGCACAGTGCCTGTACACTTTAGTGCGCCTGTGGAGGTGAAAGGAATGTATTGAAGAATGGCACTGCAGTCTCCTCTAAGCTGGCCACCATGTGTCTTAGCTGTGGTATATGCTGAATTGCAGGTGAAAGTGCAGCGTGCAAGAGGCAGTGGCTTGTAACAACCACCCAGACAGTCATTGGGAAACAGCACGATAGAACAAACTGTCTGGAAATGTGAGTTCAGCTGTGCAGCTAGAAGATTGTCTAAGGTCTAATGAGAGTAATCAGGGGTTGATAGTCAAAAGGCCACATGCAATCCACTAGACTCAACCCATGTAGCCTCTTTCTTCTTGGTCTGATTGGTTCGGGCTGGTTAGAACACAACAACTTAACGTGGATACGTCTGAGAGTGTCTGAGTGAGATGGTTCATTTCCAAGTATAGTCTAGCATGACCACAACCCCGCTGCACACCTTTGGAGTGAATTGGAATGCTGGCCTCACTAATGGCTGAAGGCTGAACATGTACTTCCAGAAGAGCAAAGGGGCACTAGCTCTGGAATGGGATGTTCAGTAAACATATAGGTTTTTAAACAAGTGCGAACATACGATACTTTTAACCATAGTGTGTCTTAGCTGTACTATAAGCCAGAAAATGAACCAAAACAGCCTGTAATCCTGAAGAAATGCAGTGTTCTGGATACTTGGACTCCTAAATCAAAAAAAAAAAAGAAAGGCTAGATGTGATGCACAAATTAAATATAATTATTTATTTAGCACCGGTTCTGTGCGCTTCATGATCATTTTTATGATTTTTATTTTTTTTGCAATACTTGGCAAATGATTGTTTACTGTTTTTCATTACCATAGCTGAGTAATGAGCTCAATGACTTTGAGAACATTTTCAGCCCCAATGAAACCAGCAAAAAAAAATAAAATTAAAGTGAACACAAACAATCAATTTTGCTCTAATTCAGTCTCAACAAACAGACTAATATGCAGACCAAATATTGCTTAAATAATTTAGGCAAACTATTTTTATAACAAAATCAAAACATAATATTTGTGGATTGATTGTGCTGGAACCAACAGAAGAAAGAACTTGAGAAAATCCTTCTCAAAGGGGAACCTATTCTATTCTGAGTGACACCAAATGGGGAAATGGTTTAATAAGGAAAGGCTTTATAGATAGGCGGAAAGTATGTTTAATACTGAGGCAGGGGTGGCTCAGGCAGTAGAATCTCTAGGTTGCTGACTGGAGGGTTGGGGGTTCGAGCCCCGTCACTGCCATGTTACACTGTTGGTCCCTTGGCCAAGGGCCTTGAACCTATGCCCACAGAAAATCACCCTGCCCTTGTGGGTCTCAAGGCCCGGATGAGGAGGGAGGAGGGTTGAGTGTCAGCCTTGCAACCTGACCCTCTAAAAAAAAACACCATTGCTATAAAAAAATTACAATACTGTACATAACACAGCATGGGAAGTACATCGCTTAATACATAACACAACATGGGAAGACCATAAAAAAAAAAAATATAATAGAGAAAAGAAGAATAGAAATCTATTATACAGTCCCGATCAAAAGTTTAAGACCACTTGAAAAATGGCAAAAAAATCGTATTTTGTATGGTTGGATCTTAACAAGGTTCCAAGTAGAGCTTCAACATGCAACAAGAAGAAATGGGAGTGAGACAAAAAATTATGAGCATTCAATTAATTGAAAATAATGATTAGACTGAAACAGGCTGTTTTACAGCTGATCAAAATTTTAGGACCACATGCCTTTAAAAGGCCAAATCTGTGCAAAGATTTGGATTCATTGTCATTTTCTGTCAGGTAGTGGGTAAACTTTTGATCGGGACTGTACATCCAGGTAGTGGGCAAAAATCACAACTAGGTTTTTTTTTACATTTCTTTTGAAACAAAAGTCCAAGACACACCTGCAAGATACCAAAAGCTAACTTTACTATACAAGAATGAACCACAATTTCACACACATTTCAACCAGGAATAAAGATAAGACCTTCCATGAGCATTATGGTACTGTGGTAAATTTGCAGAAGAATAAAACAGTTGCAGTTTCAGCATCGTGGGACAATAATTAGTGGCAAGCATTCTGGAAAGTGTTTCAGTTTAGGCCACACCCACTTTGAGTTTAAATCTGAATACAGATACAGATATAAATAGAGATAGCAGGAATGCATTATACCGTTACAACACATCCAACAAGGAGAGAAAAAGAATTTAAATAATAATAATAATAATAATGCATTTATTAATGGAATGGATTGGCAGTCCATCTAGGGTGTACCCTGCCTTTTGCTCGAAGTCTCCTGGAATAGGCTCTAGCCCCCCCGTGACCCTGTACACAAGATGAAGTGGCGCAGATGATTGGTGAAAGATTAATAATAATAGGCCGTATACAACAGATGGATCCCATGATACATTTCCCTGTAAAAGTGACCTCAGCAATTTAACACTTTTTAACATCTAAAAAACATAGAGAAAATTCAACTAGCAATAAATATATCGAAAAAATACAGAATGTCTTCTATGAGTATCTTATAATTAGTAATCCAGAAATGAGCATGTTATAATTATTATAAAAGAGTAGTGAGAGGAGAAGAAGGTAAGAAACAATGGAAAGAGTGAAGAAGGAAGGTTTTTTTTTTTTAAAGACGTTGGCAGTGTGGACTGTTCATGCAGTGTGAGAAAAGGGTGTGGAGGATCCTCGGCACCACAGTCATAAAGCACATGACCTCACACCTCATTGCAGCCAGGCTGCTCCTCAGGCCCTTACCACAAAGATGAAGACTGACTGCCAGACTTATTGGAGAGGAACAAAGCCTCGAAATCTGGCTTATCGACAAATCCGCACTGTGTTTTTGTTGCTGGTTGGTTTGTACGTTATGCAACTCTTCCCAGGAGTCAAAGTAGCCTTCCAAATCCAAACCCTCATATGTGAGAACTGCACACTGCAGGAAATGACTGGGCTAATGACCACGGGTTTGTAAACGATGCGTGTGTAGACTTGAATACGCTTCAACGTATTGTATTTCATTCAGGTTTGCATGGTGATAAAAAGTGGTGTTGGTGCCTCTCAGTGCCAAGGGTCGTTCCTCGGCAGGTTTGTGTAGTTTTGCTCTATATTCTCCAGTTTTAAGTTAATAATTGAATAATTTCCTTCTGTTGGTTGAAAATAAAAGAACCCACACTTGCCCTTTCTGGATAAGATTGGACATCCTTGGGTTAGGGTTATAGGAGGTGATGGTCAGCTCCAGCTCAACCCCTTGGATTTTTGGTTTTACAGTGACGACTATCTCCAGGATAAAGTGCTTACTGAAGTTCTTCTTCTTCTTCTTTTCATTTATCTACTTTTGGCTGCTCCTATTAGGAGTCACCACAGCAGACCATTTATCTCCATCTAACTCTGTCTCTTCCACATCTTCCCTTGTCAGTACAATCTCCTGCAAGTCCTCCCTCTCCAAATCCATAAACCTTCTCTTGGGCCTTCCTTTTTTCCCTCTTGTCTGACAGTTTAATTTCTAACATACTTCCCAATCTACTCCTCATCCCTCCTCTGCACATGTCCAAACCATCTTAATCTGGCCTCTCTAACTTTGTCCCCAAACCGTCCTACCTGCACGGTCCCTCTAATATACTCATTCCTAATCCTGTTCATTCTTGTCACTCCCAAAGCAAATCACAGCATCTTCAGGTATGCTTCCTGGCTTTTTCTCAGCGGCAACGTCTCTCAATCGTCCTTCACCGTCTTACTGAAGTTGCATGAATTATTTTCACAAACTGCACTAATGCTATTGAGTTATCAATCAATCAGAGTCGGTTTTATGGTTTTAACAAGAATATTAACCAACACACTCATGTATGTGTGATTCAGTTGTTTCTGGCAGCTGGATAGCTTGAGACTGAGATTTTTCAGAAGGTCTGGAAGCTCATTATGAATCGAGCAGTACTGACAACCCTACATTTAGTATTACTACATTTAACATTTCATGCTTTTAGAGATGCAGTCCTAGTGTTTTCCCAGAGATTCTATTTCTTCTCAGACAATGAGACAGACAGGCAGAGCCTCTTGCGGAGCTAAGATTTGATGATTCACATTACATCAGTGACCACTCAGCCGGCGGGTGGCTCAGGTTTTGACTGAAGTAAAGCTGTTGTGAATTTCCTTAAAATCCAAGTCACAGCGGTTCATCCGTTATGTTCATTTCCTGGACGCAGTTGACATCTTTGATATGTATTCCACTTCGCCCTCCTCCCACGTCCCATCCCTTCAGGTTCAACAGTAGTTTAAAGAACCACAGTTACCCAATATGAAAACAAAAGTATAGGTCATAACTATTACTTACTCTGCTATGTTTGGCACTATTAAAAGATTTTCCTCCAGATACTTGTTCTGTTGAACAGGCAAGGTTGTCTTGCACGGGTGTAACACTAATGTGACTTTCGGTAGATTGAGTTGCCTTGGCTGATGACATCATGGGTCCAGAGGGTTGTAACTAGCCATAAATGAACACTTTGCTCTGGGCCAAGTATCCTGCTGAAGTCTGGGTTTCACTTCTGTATATGGTGCTGTTGGAGCACCGGTCAGATTCTCTCTCCTTTGCTCTCATTGACTAATGGTGAAGCTATGTGGTCTTGTCTAAATATTTACACAGGTTGTTTATCGATGCTCCTACACACTGAGACCAGCCCATGTCTGTCTGCCTTTCAATGTAACTCTCTGGATGAGACCTCCATGGCATCAAACTCAATGTGCATACATACTGTACACACACACACACACACACATATATATACTCATAAAACCTTTGTCACTTGGATAACAGTTGCACAAAGGTAAAATAAGTTATACTTTTTATGATTAAAAAAATTCAGAAGTTATAAAGTTATGAATACACTATTGTATCTCAATGGACTCTGAGTCATAAAGACCACAGGGAGAAAATAAAGCTTTTAATTAAATGCAACTCACTTTTTACTTTTGCATCACATTTTAAAATAGACATTGTCCCAAAGCAACTTTACAGAAATCTGGATGTACTGTAGATTTAGTTCCCTAATGAGCAAGCCATATGCAACAGCGGCAGATAAAACATTAAGGAGAGAAAGAAACTTCGAGAGTAGGGAATATTTATTAATTAAAATATATTTATTTTCATAAAGCGTAACAAGTAATTCCCTGTTGATACATGTTTCACCTTCCTGTTTGAAGCTGGCAAGGCTGACCTTTACATTTTCTCCTGAAAGGCAATGAACTGTAGCAGTGCCATGCCAAGGTGCTGGCATGGGGAAACACCTGCAGGCTTTTTCCACAGTTTGCCTCTCAGCTGCTTTTTTTAAACACCTGACTAAGTTTCTCACAGTTTTCTTTTCCCTTATGTTTTTCAGGCTCCCAGCAACGACATCCCATTAAAACATGTAGAAACGATGGTAAGCACAATCTACTGTATATATTAGAATTTTTGGTAAAAGTATATCAATGTTCAATTTCCTGTTGTAATCTGAGCTACAATGTTGTTTTAAATCTTACTGGTTTATAGCGTGTAAATATTTAGGTCTGACTTTGAAATTGTTGCTATGCAGTTGCCGTGCTATAAACCTCACTAGTCTAAAAGTCATGCAGAATAAACCACAAATTATTGGTTACATTAGCTAAAGTGAACCTCACAAAAGTGCATGATGGACTCAGGCTGGCGTGGAGCTGGCCAGTCAAAACACCTTCTGTGTTTAAGGCAGGCGGAGGAAAAATCTCCAGTGTGAACATCATGCCATAGCTCGGGCGTGTGAACACTTCGCCAACAAATCAGTACCCGTTATGAATGCTCCGCCTAATACCCTAATACACAGCCAAAAAATACTTGCACTTTTCTGACCACAGCTGACTAACCATGAAGACTTGATGTGCGCTACAGACTTTTCGATGTAGCGTTCCATATGTGAATGCAGTTACAGATAATGGCGTATGTGAAGTATGCGACTGTCTTTTCACTGACAGTCACGGTTGTCTTTTGCACTGTATGACAGATGTTCACAGCTGCTCTGGAGAATCTGAACACAATTATGGCAGTTTTTCTATTTTAGGAGTGATTTTTAATCACGGTAATCATTTTTCAGATTTGCTGTATTGATTTCATATGTAAGATGTCTGAAAACAATTCGCAAAATCCAAGCGAAATAAAAAAAATAAATAATAATTTCCTCATTTACAATGACCACATTGTCTGAAATGTAGCAACCAAAGTAGTAGGCTTGGCACTATCATGAACTGTCATATATCTTTAAAAAGCTTGCTTCCTGTATTTCACAATGTACAGTAATGTTTAAAAGTTTCGAGCCACCACCATTTCTTTATATTGAATTTAATTTAATGATTAAATTACAGAAATGGGAACAGATGT
>JAQMYK010000035.1:24749447-24759792 GCA_030014345.1 Clarias buthupogon | reverse complement strand
ATGTAAATGCTCATGAAAATAAAGAAAACACATTGACAGATAGATGAGAAGGTGTGTCCAAACTTTTGGCCTGTACTAATATATATATATATATAGTAAATGACCAGATTATCACAATAATGGCACAGGCCGTATTCCAGTATTAGATTGTGAAAGAGTGGTTCTGGGACCATGAATCATTTTCAGGTGACTAAATGAAAGATGTTTTTTTTTTTTAGCCAGACAGTGCAATATCAAAGCTATCTTAAACAATAAACCTGACTCACAATGATGCTATGCAATGGATCTAAAGAGTTTATTCCAGGCTTTGGTTTACATTTTATTGGTCTGTAAATGAATCTAGAGCAGAAGTCTGAAGTCTGCTTTCCCTAAAATGGAACTTACGAATCATACATACATAGTTTCGGCAGAAGTTAGAGGGAATGCAAAGGCATGTCAGATTTCATTGCAAATCCAGTAAATCTTGCAGACAGCACACACACACACACACACACACACAAAAAAATACAAACTGCTCCATTAGTATTATTTTAAATCTACCCATGTTCTTTCTTTCAGCTCTTCAACCTGAGTGAAAAACGATATGATATCTCCAAACTGCATCCTAAAGTAAACTCTTTTAATCAACTCTATATGTATTTGCTCCCTTCCTGTATGTGTGCGTTCACTTTGGCACACTTCTATTCTTCCCTTCATGCTCCCGTGTGTTTCAGGTGCTGGACTTTGGCTGGCCCGATCATCATGCTCCAGCTTTGGATAAGATCTGCGGCATATGTAAAGCCATGGACACATGGATGAGCGCTGACAGCCATAACGTTGTGGTTCTGCACAATAAGGTAAATTTTCTTGTGATGAGTAAGTCATTAAATATCCTTAAATGATATAATTAGAAAAATGACTGCTTTAAAAGCTATTATAAGACTTCTCGCTCCCTCGTTCTATACCCGTAGAAAGCAGTGTGTGGTCAGTAGATGGCGTTGTCCTGCTGCTCTCTCCAGACCCCCTCTGTTCTGTTCATGTCTAGTAACAGTAGAGTAGAAAAACACTTTAAGGGAGATGCAGCCATACACCGGTAGCTCTACACACCATTTTCACTGTATTTGGAAAGTCTTCTGATGGACGTAATGAAAGGGAAATACCGAGCAAGGGTTAAAAACACTTGGTTGACCTTTTTGAGCTAAATGAAAAAAGCTTCATTGTTCCTAAATATATATAGTCTAGCACTAAAAGATAGATAGATAGACAGACAGACAGACACACTCTGAGTTATTGATCAGAAGGTTAGCAGTTCAAGCCCCAGCTCCACCAAGCTGTTGCTGTTGGGGCCTCAAGCACGGCCCTTAACCCTATCTGTGACCCTGCGCCTTGACCCCGGGCTCCTTAAAATATATATAAATAAATAAATGAATAAATAAAATAGAATTCAGGATATGTGAAGAATAGAGAAAGTTCACAATAAAGTAATATACTGTATAGATGACAAATAAAGGCTTGGCTTAACTTAGTTTAAAAAGTATATAATCAGCTATAATGATGGAATATATACGATGATTATTTTAAATGTGTTATTATATGTCGAAACAAGAGACCCCAGATTTACACATAAAGGTGTTTTTTCTCTACTTTCTTTCTTTTTATTCTTTTTTTTATTTTGAATAAGCAAAGTACTAATCAAACCAAAGAGTCTATATGATATATTAATCTATGAAAGTCTGCCAAGTCTTATGCCTTCAGGTGAATAATTAACAAAAGTGCATCTGATTGGACACAACTGAAGCCGAAATCCGTGATGGTTTATGTTTAGAAAACTAGACTTCCTGAATTACATCCAATATTTTTTTTTCCACACATGTTTATTGCATCTGCTACAATATTTTTCCAGTGTGTTGTTCAATCCGATGATATACTGTACTTTGCTGGTCCGCTAGTTGACAATCTCTGCTGACATCACTGTTGGCAACAATGGGGAGATGAGCAGTAGAAAAAAAAACAAGGCTTATCTAATGAAACCAGTGATGTACCTCCTTCCTGTCAGTGTGAGAAACGTCAGCATCACTCCCAGTCCAGTAAAACCGAGAGTCAGACTACCAGACCAGCCGTGATGCTTCACTTCAGCTTTGCTTCATACTGTACATTGGTTTAAACTGAATCAGCAGGAGAGACAGAGAGATTTGGTCATACTGTAGTACCAGCCCAGGGTTTATACAGGAAACCATAAAGTTAGTGTTGCCATGGCGAACTGTGTTGCTCTGTCCGGCTGTGGAAACTCGAGCAGATGATGACTAACTGGTGGAAGTATGCAGTAGCTGAGAAAGTTGCAGCGGCCGACAGGCTGCCCGGATACACATTTTATACACAGATTTCACATCAATTCCTAATACAGACCCTAAACTCACAAGATCAAAAGTTTTTTTTTTTTTTCCTCCTTCAGTTTAGTGACCAGAACATTCTCACTCACAAGCTGTTCACTGAACTTTAACATGATGCAATCGTCTGTGATAATTACTGTACATTTCATGGTTTAGCTTGCATTATCCCTTAATCTCTCTTTTTTTTTTTTACTTGATATCTACAGGGGAATCGTGGGAGAACCGGGGTCGTCGTGGCTGCATATATGCATTATAGCAACATTTCGGCAAGGTAAAATCACCACACTTATTAATTTAAAGTCATGCATTCGAACCCTGATAGATGAAACATGACAATCTTCAATCACAGGACACACATTGGAAAAGAATTACCCAGATAGAACACACTATCCGAGAATGATTGATTTTTACCCTTAGAGTAGTTCTTTTTTAATCCTCAGCTCTGCTTGCAATCACAGGATGTCACGATTGTTCTAGTCATTAATCAACAGACATAATAATGTGGAATCACTGTTAGACCACCCAAGTGCACAGGAGACATGCATATGCACTGCATTTATTTAATTAAGAAATAAAATTTTGGAGACTTAGACTAAAAGTCTTATGTATTTGATGTAATCGAGAACCAAGTATATGTTTATTTTGCCCTGCAGTGCGGACCAGGCTCTGGACAGGTTTGCTATGAAGAGGTTTTATGAAGATAAAGTACTTCCTGTGGGCCAACCTTCCCAGAAAAGGTCAGTTTTAACAATTTTCCTGCCTACTGTATACATACTTTTTAAACCAGTCATCACATTGATTTTTAATGTACTGTAGATATAACTTGCATTTTATGACTTTACATTTATGGTTTTTGTGCCTGATCCCAATTATTATTAATAGAACTAACGAGTGCCTATAAAAAATAACTATTGCAATCAATAAAGCTGTTTAATCCCACAATCTTTTTTTTAGCAAGTATATGAGATCTAAGATAATGTTTGCTGTTTGACATGAACAAAACTGTTGGAAAACTCCACCATTAAAACACAGTATATACGTTTGCATTGAAATATTTCAGATATTTTTTACTGTGAGAACCTCTCACACTGTTTCAAACAAACAACAAAAAAGTTTTTCCATTGTTGTTTAGTGCATTTAATGAACTTTACACCTGATGAGTGTCTCTGTTAACGCTCCAACTGAAATACCCCTCCAATAATGTATTTTTTTCATAACTCTCTCATGTTATTTCACTCCTTGTCCAAATGTTTCTATGTAAATGAGCTACTGCTGGGCCACACCCCTCCAGATAACAGCAGAACTGAACAACAAGATGGTGGAGGGTATTTTTTTATATGAAGTCACAATAGGGGAAAAATCTAATCGGCTTGTTTAGGGAAAAAAATCAGGATAAAATAAATAATAAAATATGGATTTTGTTTTATTATTAAAAATAACTAGTATATAGAAATGAACATGCAAGATTTTAAGGTTGATTTTCTCTTTTAGTTGTTTTCTCCAAAATAATCCGGTGGAACAGGTTTAAATCTTAACTACAGAGCAGTAATAGTTTAGTAAGACAAGCTGTTGGTGAATCCGGACATTGCCCACATACTGTAATGCAGAGATCAGCATTCTCAGAAGCACACATGGCTTTTGCTTTTCACGCATTTCTTACATTTATTTGATACAATTCCCTGGATGTTGCCCATACCATATTGAAATGAAGCGTTCTTCCAGAGGTGAAGTAATATCCCGAATGATTTTTAATGCAAGCAAACTTGAGATCTGGGATCTCTGTGCTGTTATTTCCTGACTGGGTCTGTAATTAGTCACAAGTGGTTGTCCACCAGTCTGCAGTTATTATGGGAGGTATGCGTAATGCTAACGTGCCAAGCACCAGTGTCTTAAATACACACACACACACACACACACACACACATACATATGCACTTCCCTGCATGAGGCACCGTTACTCAGAATGTCATGTGTTTTACAGCAAATATAGTCACACACACACATGCACAACCCCGCATGGTGATTTTACAGCCTCAAAGATCATGAGATCATGAGGCCTAGAATTGATATTCTCTACCCAATGCACCCCTAAAAAAACGGCAACTGATCATGGACACTGTACTGTATAACTGATGATCCCGCACCCTGACTCATACATTTTCTCCTTTGGGAAATGCGAAAAAAAAAAAGCAATTTTTACCCTTGAGGATAAAAAAAAGCTAATAAAGCAACTAAACATTCATTAAGATAAGTGAATATTTGGCAATGGACTTGGCATAGTAAATCAGATCTTACATTTATTCACAGTTCAGACTCCATTAACTCCTTTTCTAGCCCTTTTAAAAGGAGTAGTAATGGATTCACGTTGATGGAAAAGCCACTCCATGATTAGAAGGAGATCTGCTGATGTCCTTGCTTCGCGTGGGAAAACAGTTCCTCGAACTGTGGTCACTGTTTCTCCCTGAGGAAGAGGCCTCAGTGTTGAAGTAGGGAAAAAAAGATTCTTCCTGTTTATGAAAACTCCTAGAGCCTCTTGTAGGATTTTCTTTTTGTTATTTTCTAAAGCAGGGCGTTCCTCCACTCCAGTGGCCTCATATGAAACCTCTAATGGACTCTGCATTAGGGCAGAGAAATGAATTAAAAATTCATTCCAATGAATGAAACCGACATTTAAGTCATCTAAGCGAAATCTATTATTTTTTTTCAGTGTAGCGTTCCAGCAGCATGGTGGCTTAATGGTTAGCACTGTTGCCTTGCACCTCCAGGGTATGGGTTCGATTCTCAGCCATGTTTGATTCCCACCTCTGTGTGCATAAAATTTGTATGTTCTCCCCATGCTTGGTGGGGCTTCTCCAGTTTCCTCCCACAATCCAAAGACATGCAGATTAGTCTGATTGACATTCCCAAAGTGCCCATAGCGTGTGAATTAGTGTATGAGTGAGTGTGTGTGCCCTGCAATGGATTGGCACATTGCCCAGGGTGTACCCTGCCTCACGCCCCTAAGTCTACTGGGATAGGCTCCAGGCCCCTGCATCTCTGTACACAGGATAAAGTGGGATAGATGACGAGTGAGTGAGGCATACTGTCCCTTCAACTAACATACTACCGTGTGTCTAGTCACATGACTTCGTTAGGTCTGAACTCTTTCATTAGGAAAAAAAATATCCCAGATTTAATAGTTGAGTATATTTCCAGTAAGAGAACTATTAGAGTAAAATATAAAACAAAATAACAATAATTATTTATTAATCATAATCAAGGTAAAATGTTCAATTAATCGTGATATTGATTTGAGATCATATCACGCAGCCATACTCTGAGTTACACTGGCCTACAAATAAGCGTATCAATTCCGTCTGTTAGCCAATATGTAAACAAGTGATTCTTATGTTAAACTACAGGGAAGTACAAAGCTGATTATAGCACTGAAATCAATTATACTGTACTTCAAAGAAATGTATTTCCATATTCCATTTCCAAGTCCCATTACCTAATACTGATTATTGGCTTAAATCTTTTCATTGTACTCTGGTTAGGATTCTTGGCAGTGCTAAAATGAGTTTACACACTTGCATTCTGACACACACATTCTCATTGTTAATGGTTTTGACAGACACCAGCTAAAGTAAGATGAACTGAAACTTAAAACCCAAACAAATCCCAGCCCTTTTCCTTTAATTCAGGCCATTTCTCTTGGTTCTCACCAAAATCATGCCCTTGCCCTGCTAATCAGCTGCCCAGTTTAGACATTGTAAATACAAGCACAAGGGAAGGAAATTACAGGCAACATGATTGCCAGGCAAGAGAGACACGTTTTGGTTGTGGGTTTTTAAAAAACCTCATAGTACAATACTAAAAAAGGTCAAATGACCATTGCGATCCTTAACAGTTACTGTAATGATCTTCACTTATAATGGTTGTGGGAAACTGATTGGTTAAAAGGTAGTGCTTTACCCATTTCCATATCCATACCTATTTTCATTTCTTCTTTAGATATACAGTGTATTTTATGGATAGCTACCACAAAGTGAGACAAGCATTTTTTAAAGGTCTCATATTGTACGATTTCTTCAACACATGAGAACAACAGTATCTGAACTACAGTATCTGATTACAAAGTGGATTTTGTATAACAGGTCGACTTTAAACATTTCATTATTCACGTACTTTTGAATTCAGTTGATTTTCATTATGAGACAGCATTACTACTGCTATACCAGTCTGTGCTGGTGAATCAGAAGCTCAGTTTGCACTCAAAGTTCTCTGTTCTCTGTAAGTTTATGTTCACAAACAGTTGCAAGTACAGATGGGAAAGGGGTTCCCCTGCAGAGTTGTTACAGTGGGTTTCCTTTCTGTGATAAGATAAGGAGCATGGGGATTTGGGATAGCCAGAGATTAGAGCTGTCTCTCCTACAAAACAACAAGAACCAGTTCAGGTGGTTTGGGCACCTTACAAGGATGTGTTTTGCTCGGCTCCTGTTAAAGCTATATCGGGCATGACATACTGGATGGAGACCCTGGGGCAGACCCATGACCGTCTGGAGAGATTATATTATCTCATAGTTGACTTGGGAATTTCTGGGGATCTTACAGGAGAAAAATAAAATGTATCAGGTACTATAATAGAGAGTTCTGAAGCATAATTCAATATATAGTAGTAAAAAAATGGAAGGAATGAATAAACAACAACAACAAAAAATCATCTTAGTTCTCCTATTGATATTATTAATTCGTAAACAAACAGCTTCTGTAATCCAGAAGCTCCTGCTCCATCACCTTTTGACGTCCCTGATCTCAATACTATACTACTTTTATGTTCTATCCTTATTCCTTTATTTTAATGTGTGCTTTCGGTGTTGTTGCCATGTCTGTTTCAGGTATGTGCAGTATTTCAGTGGGCTGCTCTCTGGCCACATTAAGATCAACAACAAGCCTCTGTTCCTTCATCATGTCATCATGCATGGCATTCCCAACTTTGAGTCTAAAGGAGGTGAGTCTTCTCTGTTTTTTTTGTGCATAATCGGAAGGATCAATAATATCAATCCTTTGCCAAGCATAAGTCAGTAGTCCAGGCCTTGTTTTTTTCCCTCTCTCCTCCTTTCCTACTCATTTTTTCTCATTATTTCTTTCTGTTTCCTGTGACTTTCAGGATGCCGCCCTTTCCTCAAGATCTACCAGGCCATGCAACCAGTCTACACATCAGGAATCTAGTAAGAACCAGGCTTTGTTTGTAATTCTTTTCACTTTCCATCTTGTCCTGACATCTTTTCTAGTCTTCGCGCACACATACACACACGTTTTTTTCTTTCTTTTTTAAATAGAGCTAGGAAGTTATACATACAGGAACAGATGAAGTAATACAGTATGTCTATCTCCTGGATATAGCACTTTGAGACTGCCAAAGTAGTATGTCTATACAAAAAGGCGATAAAACTTTATGTAAATTACACAGCTCAGTGCATAAGCCCTTAGATTCAGCCAAAGAAGGGGACGACCGGATCAGAGGGATTATGCTCGAGTTTGGAATCAGATGAGAGAGTGGCATGTTGGCTTTAGGGCATGTGAGGTTTTAGTAACCACAAGACTCATTACAGCTTTATGCGATTAAATGGAAATAGCGAAATGCTGTGATTTAGTGTTCTGAGAGTGGCTTGGATTCAGGAACAGGTTTTGAAGTGGTGTTCCATTTGCAAAATTGTGAGCCCTGCATAAATCACATGTGAGCATCCCGTGTGTATGTGGATGTTGAGGTGTTTTGTCTGTTACCAAGTTAATCTTTCACGGATGGTCATATTTAGCCTTGCATAATTGCACATCTTCATTCAGGCCGTAAATTGTTAGGGAAAATTCTAAGTATAATCCACTCGGAAGGATATCATCTCCAGTGGTGTTGACTATTTTAAAAATGAAAAGTCATGACACTTTTTAACTCCAGAGTTACTCAGAATGCTGTTTACCTGCTTATAGTGTTACCCATAATGCAGTTTGCCTACCTGCTTGTAGCGTTTCCCATAATGCCATTCACTTATATGGTTGTAGACTTTGTTACCCATAATGATGTTCACCTACCTGCTTAATGAGGAGGCTAAAACGCTCACTTGATTGAGGGATGTTTTTTAAGGGAAGCAGGAATTTAGTCTTTTAATCCGACCAGGAGCGTCACATGTTCAACAGTACACACTGCTCAAATAGATCCATTTGCAAGACCTCAACTTTTGACCGTCAAAGCCATCATGTCCATCACCTTAGAGATCTGCGTACCAGGAACCAAACTTTTCTCAGTTTTACCCAGTTAAATGACATATACAGTAGCCTGACTATTATCCCTTATTTGTAACAGCATTATATAAAATGTTACATACTCCATTTATTTGACGTTTCCTTGGAACAACATAAGTCGAATTCCTGGACAAATTAGTGCCAAAACCACAAATCTTTCAATATAAACATATTTAATGTGTTTCACTGGTAAAGTGCAGCTCAGATTTTTGGGAAATGATTATAGCACATTTTTTCAGCTTAAAAGCAGTACTTGATTTTTAAGGGGGTGAAAAAATCCTGGCAAACCTGAAGGCATGAACCACACAGTCAATTTCAACACCAGACACATACAGACTTTTTTTAAAAAACATAAGTGGCTCACAACTTTTAATATGGTCTTTTATCTGGATCCATACTGTATCTATGATAAGCACGGACACACAAACCCAGACATACAAGAAAAGAGGAATACCATATTACATACAGTATATATCTGCAATCACACATATTTTGACCCTAATATCAACCAACACACGCGGACACAGCTTCCAGCGTCCCAGAATCCTCTGCTCTCATGTCATAGAGGTCTCAGAGAATATTACAAACAGATCTTAGATTGCACTTATCTTAGCTGAGTACTTATTTGTAAAATGTTCTATGTTTGTCTATCTGTAATTCACAGTAATGTGCAAGGAGACAGTCAAACGAGCATCTGCATAACCATTGAACCTGGTTTGCTGTTGAAGGGAGACATTTTGGTAAGTCTTTGTGCATGGAGTTTATACTGTCAGCAAACGTTGCTCCCTTTGTAGACTTTCTTTTTTACGATTTGTATAACTTCATTTGGTTTTAATTATAGTTAACTTTGCTCTATTCAGTTTTAATGTCCTTGTATTGCTCATATTTTCAGAAGAAGTCATATCTGATACATAGCCATGAAAGGTGAAGGAAAATTACTTTTAGCATTGGGTTTCTTTTAGACATTTTGCTTTCTTTTTTTAACCTCTATAAATTAATATCATTTTAATTCATTTGTATAGGATTTTTTATCAGTTAACACTGTCACGAGAAAAAGCTTCAGAGAAATCAAAATGCAGTTTTCGATTCCCGGAGTAAAAGCCAGAGATGAAATTAACGAGGAAAATCTACAACGAGAGGACAGTATAAGGAACAGTTATGGCAAAGTGTTACGGTCTGCAAAATTTTTGCGCAGATTTAGTTTAATCTCAACCTTTTTGAGAAGCTGTATAATTTGTTATCTAAGTAATTCATTTAATTAACACCAAGGCTTTGCTTTAAGAGCAGCATCTTAAAGATGAGCTCATCTTTAACTGTCCTCAGCCAAAAGAAATGGGGAAAATGAAAAAAAAAAAGGGACTTTAAAAGAACTCTAAGTTGAATGATTGCCAGGAAATTAATAAACTGGAATAAGTATTCAAGTATGTTGTAAATCAATGTACATAAAAATAAAGTAACTTACTGGACACTTTTTAAGCACTAGAACACTTTACTATTTAAATTATAGCTTTTTCCCCACAAATCCTTGCATGTGTGTTTTCATTGGGAGGCCTCAGACATCAAACTGTGAATGAACAAAAGGTGTCAGGAAGAACAAAAGTTCTAAAAAATATATATATATTTTTTATAAAGGGTAAATTTTACCACTACTGGAATATGGGAATGACATCACACAACTCTCAAAATGAGCATATTAT
>JAQMYK010000035.1:24688416-24714941 GCA_030014345.1 Clarias buthupogon | reverse complement strand
ATTTATTTTTCAGCATAAAATTGGCAATATGATGGACTGATTTTTAGTTCATTTTAACCAACTATACAAACATGGCTGAGATTTAAAAAATAAAGAAATGAGTCACATATTGTAGGCAAAGAAATTGCATACATGCTGTATTACTTCTTAAGGGTTAAGTCACATAATGCGGTTTGAAAAACTCGTCTCTAATTTAGTCTGATTGCTAGATTATTACATGGCTTTGTGAAGGCACAGTGAAGCCTGTCCCTTTTATCCCCGGTGTATGTAGTTCCTTTATTGCCCTAAAATAGCAATAACATGGGCAGGACTGCTTATGTAAGCTATGAAATATCCTGTTAGGTGAGGCATTTCATAACATACAAGCCAAAACAGACATTACATAAGTGTATTTTTTATTATGAGTAAGAGAAAAAAAAAGTGTGACATGTGAGGTTAAGAGCAGGTGTTGGTGAAGGCTGGCAGTGCTATTAGTTTACTGTCTGCACTTTTCTCCTCCTCCCTTGGTCTTGGTCTGGGTTGAGGATCTGCCAAGTCTCACACATGCTAAGGCAAGCTGTGTCCCAAATGCACATTTACTGTAGATATAAGGCCCAGACAGGGGCGTCTCTCGTGGGAAAGTTGTTATTGATTATTTTTTTACTTTTATTCAAACATGCATTAACATTTTTATGGAAAATAAATAAGTGTATAATTATCACTCATCAACACATTGTAAAATCTCTACATACTACATTGACACATCCAGTGTTTATACAAGCCCAGCTGGACTACAGTATAATGAGTTAATTTAACAATGCAGACATTTCTGTGTGTATGCTACAGTTCCACCATCCTGTTCTCAATTTACATGAGGAATAAAATATATGTATAAATGTTTTAAGAATGCATGTTTTCACATTAAAAAAAGTAAGAAATTTATGTTAGATTTCAAAAAGATTCAGTAAAGCTTGTTTTCTCCATATTTATATGTGTACGTTGATGAATCCATGTGAAAACTGGCTTGGTTTAAAACGTCTAGTGCACAGTAACTCCTCCAGCCTTTATAGAATGCCACTTTTTGGTTTTACCTGAATCGTTAGTCTGTCACTGATTTCTATTTGGATCACGTTATTTCAGTTTACTATTATGAAAGAACAAAGTTTCATGAAACTCACAGCTAATGATACGATTTCTAGCCTATCAATTGATGTTTGCTTGAGTGATTTAGTGTTTTATGTGCTATTACAGTCTCACTAGCTCTCGCAGGGTATTGGTGTTGGTTTAAACACTTCTACTATCTAGTCAAATTGATTTATTTACAAGTGAATCAATTGGTACAGTATATAACAGTGGCAGCTGGTGCAAAAAAAAATTCTGGGGGGCGCAAACGAAATTAAAATTAAACTTTTAATAAATCGCCTGTAAATAGTCATAAGAAGTGCTGGAAAAGCACAGAGTGCACCATTTAGCTGGCTTCTACAGTACGTCAATCATTATTCAATACATTAACTAACAATTTGCTGATCGTTAATAAGGCTTGTTGAGAATGGTCCAATCACATGAGCCCAAATATTTAAAAACAATATTGATTTGCTAAGAACAAAAGTGGGAGGGTTGATTTTAAAATCCAATTAGAGCTCAGCCTCAAATCACATGCTTTTCAAACATTTACGTGCTTACATCGTTTGTCCGGCTCCCCGCGTACACCAACACAAATGAACGTAATACAGTTTAGATTTTTTTTAAAATTGTAAATAAATTATATGAAGAAGTACAGCGGAATATTGTGACTAAATGACCTTATTTCATTATTAAAATAAATAATTATTATGTTAAATAATTACATGTTAAAGAAGCATACTTCTCTGCCTAAATTTAAGGGGGCGGCGCCCCTGTGCCCCTTATTGACTGGCCGCCACTGGTATCTAACTTGATAGATGAGGCCCGATGCTAGTGAAAGGTGTGACGAAGTGGTCTTTCTAACCATGTGCCAATTCTGTCATTCCACCTTGTTAGTGGGAAAGCCACTCAGCCTGGATTCCCTGTTTACATGATGTATTGCATGGCATAAGTTCAAAATATAATCCAGTTATGGAGTTTGCCATGTAAAGCATGTTCATTTGTGATTTCTGCTCTCGTAAATATATTCACAAGTTTGCATGTGTCTGTATCCAGGCTGCCTCTCTGCATTAGTGTATCAGCACTCCATTACTCCACTGGCTCTGCCCTGCAAATTGGTCATACCCACAAAAGGTAAGTGTTTGCCATATGTGCTCATGTTTGTATGCGTCGGTGTGTTTAAAATGATCTCAGACTTGCTGTCAGAATGAAGTATTCCCTCTGTGCCGGTGTAAACACCTCCTGAGCTGAATTTAGAGCTATCACAGCTGGTTCCCTCCTTCTGCCAACTTCTCCATGCCATGCAGGTGTGAGAGGAACATAGTGCTAGAGGTTACATGCTTCCCACTCCGACCATGTCAAACAGTGTGTGAGAACGCAACAGAGTGTGAATTCCTTGCAGGAAAGTGAGAAGTCAGAGGTCATATCTGACAACAAGTACTCAATCAACAAGTACTTTCAGATTTATTTAAAATACAAAATACTTCCTAGCAATTTGAATGACAATTAGACAATTATGACAATTAGAAGGATCAATTGGTTACTCAATGAATTACTGTAACACTTGAGACACTCACGGTTGTGGTGCATTTTAAGAAAATATCAATCATTGGGACTTCAAAGGCTTTACTTTCATTTTTTGCATAGTTAATAAACAGTGCAACGATCGGAGTACTAAGGAAAAAGTCTAGTATGCTGTATGGTCAAATGTTTGTGGACACCTGACCATCACACCAATACTGTATATGGGGCTTCTGCAAAGTTTAGAGCACAAAACTGTGTAGGATGTCTTTGTATGCTGTAGCATTAAAATTTCCCTTCAGCGAAACTGGCCCCAAACCAACCGCAACATGACAATGCTATGGCTTCATGCCAGACATCAGCTCCTGACGTTACTAATGGTTATGTGAGTGAATGTGAGAATCCCCACAGCCACACTCCACATTCTAGTGGAAAGTCTTCCTAGAGGCGAAACAGGAGAATATACTGTAGTAACAGCAATTGGGGAATAAATCTGTTTTGGCATGTTCAAGCACATAAAGCTGTTATGATCTGGTATTTAAATTTTGAAAATATGCTGTAGTTTATAGCACTGTACAATACTGTGCAAAGGTCTTGAGCCACCCCTTATTTCTTAATATTAGATTAAATTAAAATGGGAACAAATATTTCTACCGCACCAAGCTGCCAAGTGCACAAGACTTTTGCACAGTGCTGTACACCACCGACTTTTTATAAAGAGTAAAGGTAAAATTATACTTCTATACTCTTATCACCTGAAATAACCCGACAGACCATATGTCCAGTTATAAATGTGTTTGTCTATTCTTAAAAATACCTTGTTATTTTTAAGGTCAGTGGGTAATTTTTAATATGTATCACCATATATTTTGACATTTTGTATTTTTGCCTCAGTGTTTATCTCTGTGACCTTTATAAGCCTTTAAAACTCCATAACCGCAAGTGGTGAAAAGTGTCAGCCACCTTATGTGGTCAGAACAAAAATCAAAGCCCCCAGAGCCAGCTTTCCCTGCTTAATAGATTTAAAAAAATACACATCCCTGTGTCTTCCATGCAAGTGGCAAAGCTTCTCATACATTTTCTTTTATTGTGTTTTGTAGACCCCAATGATGAGATAACAGAGGTTACCACTCCAGTAAACCCAGCTACAGAATTGCTCAAACAGGGTGCAGGTAAACAGTGGGTTTTATTTACCATACTACATTTGCCAACTATACAAAGGGTACACTATGTCGCTATATTTGTTCTTGTTTTTTTTCCCATCGATTATAACAAATTCAATTTTTTTTTTAGTTTAGTTTATTTTACATTCATTGTCCCTTATTCATCAAAGTTGCATAGAAACAAGCTGCCATGCAATACTGGAAAGTTATCCACATGAACAAAACAAAAGTACCAAACTCAGAATCTTAAGGCATTTGGATCATGCAAACTGGGGCAGGATAGAATCAGAAAACTGGGACAGATACAGGATCATAAACCAGGATAAGAAACAGTAATACAAACAGCTTGGCAAAAAAAGCAGTTGGGTGAGTGATATGAGAGTCCCTTACTGTATATACTATGTCCATGTGTGTGTGTGTATGTGTGTGTGTTTGGGGGGGGGGGGGGGGTTGAGTAGATTACAGTACCAATCAGAAGTCTGCACACACCTTCTAATTCATTGTTTTTTTTAGTATTCATATTTTCTACATTCTAGAACAATATTGTAGTGTTCAAAACGATGAAATTATGTAATTAATTTAAAAACAATAACAATCAATCAGTTATTAATTTAAGGACATGATGGACCTCCTGTAATAGTTCTTGCAAGAACAGTATTGTCTAATGCATTTGCAAAACCCATCAAGCACCATGATGAAACTGGCTCTCATGAAGACCAGGAGAGCAAGATCAAAACTTACCTCTGCTGCAGAGAAGAAGTTCATTTAGAGTCACCAGCCTCAAAAATCACAAATTAACAAACAGCACCTCAGATTAGAGCCATCATGAAAGATTTACAGAGCATAAGTAGCGGACACATCTCAATATCATAATACTGTTCAAAGGAGATTATTGCATATTATGGCAGCATTGTTTTACAACGTAGAAAGAAATAAAAATCAGGAAATACCAACGTGTGTCCAAAATTTGGCTAGATGTGTACAGGTGGTGGCAAACAATAATCAGGAAAAGTAGCAGATATACAGTATACTGGGACATGTAGTGTAGTTCTCAGCGGCCTTGTTTGAAGGCTGGAGTGTGTCCTGGATTGTGTAGTCTGGCACAAGTACAGATTTGAGCACACAGTATGATGGGTAAACAAACCTGTGTCTGATTCATGAAACTAATATAATAATATCAAAACAACTGACAATTTGAGTGTGATTAATGAGTCAGTTTTAGTTGCTTGGACACAATCGTCTGTCAGTTAATACCTTATTTGCATATCCGATGCATACAGTATAGCATGACACACATTTGTCCCAGCAAAGAGGGGACGTCCATCTGGTCCCTGTGCGAATGTTCTCTGTGCAATGTTATAGGACCTTACTGAGATTTGCTAAAGGTCCAGGTTTGGTTCCTATATACAGTAACATTCCAAACCAGATGTAAAAATATAACTTACTGGGAATGTTTTGAATGTATTTTTAAGATTATTTAAAATGCAGCACAGACAAACAGTATTTTAAACGACAGTGAAATTTGTGCAAATTGAAACTGTGCACAACTTTGATGAATAAGTTACATTATGATGACAAAATGACATGTACTAATTGTCCCAGTCATGTTGTCAACATAAATGGTGCATATAGTACTATAGTATTCATTATTAGTATTTAATCAAGTGATAAGGCTACTGTAAAAGAGTGTTCAAAGTGACTGAGGACAATAATCAGTCCTGTAGTATAAAAAAAATGAACTGCCGTGATGAGGTTCATACAAAACATACTCTATACGCATAAAACTCTACGATTTACAGTATGTGAGGCAAACCAATCTCAATGTATTTACAATTGCACTCACTATAAGGAATATGCAAGGGATCTTTTTTTTTTTTTTTTGGCCTGTTCTTATATCACTTATGAACCAGTTGTTCTCGTTCATTCTGTTGTCACTCCTGTGTGACTATAGGGCAGAAGAGTCCTGTTGAATCCCATGGTAAACCCAATCACACTTTCTTTTTTTTCCTGTACTTTTCTGACTGATGCATCCCAGAGAGTTGCCTTTTGAGTTTTGTGCATGAGAGAGTGTAACACACAGCCAGTGTCTGTATCGGTAACTCTACTATATTTGGTCTTTAAAACTCTCCACATCTGTTGTTTATCCTACTCAAGCTATCTCTTATGATGGTTCTTCAGAAAGTCTTTCTCTGCAGACAGATGCTAGACAGCATGCTTTGAGCTGACTGATGAATTGCACGGCATGACGATTCAAGATATAAACAAAGAGAAAATGTTCTTAAATACACTAACAGTTTGTTCCTGCTTCGAATTAAAGGCTGAACAGAGTTAACAGTTTAGTTCCAACTGTATCACAGTCTATTGGCGTATATGACAATGCTGACATTATCACAGTTGTTATAGATTTGCTTGTACTTCACTGTCAATAGAGCTACAGTTACAGTAGGAACACATTATTACTGTCCTTCACTTGCTTAGGCAATGCGTAACTGTTTTATCTGCTGTTTTTATTTACAGCTTGCAACGTTCTGTACATAAATTCAGTGGATATGGAGTCTTTGACCGGCCCACAGGCCATCGCCAAGGCGATCTCGGAGACCATGGCATCCAACCCTGCATCCTCTGCCACGGTGGTCCACTTTAAGGTGTCATCACAAGGCATCACCTTAACAGACAACCAGAGAAAGTGAGCTCATATTGAATGAATTTTAAATGATTTTTTAGAGAAGTTCAGTGTCATGTCAATGAGATGAAATTCATTGTCAAAAATAATAACTGACTCAGCTGTAAGACTGTACGACTTATAAAAGGCACTTAGATGAGGTGAGAGAACTACTGTGGGTGGTTTAAAGGACTCAAGTATCTATAAGTAAAAATGAACCAGGTGGCCTAGTGGTTAGCATTGTGACTTCAGGGTCAAAGGTTCGAGTCTCACTCTGGGTCTATGTGTGGAGTTTGCATCTTCCCCCTGTGCTGGGGTGACTGACATGCATCTTGAAAGTAAGTAGGAGTAAGGAGGAGTCGGAGTTAAATGGAGGTGCAGATACCTCCATTTGTATGAAGCAAAAGACGATAGGAGGTGAAGAGACATGGAAAAGAAATAAATATTGAAGATGATCCAAGAATTTAATCTCTGTGGCACTAAAATCAGAGAACAGTAATGTAGGAAACCATGAATATGTGCATGCACATAATTGGAGTAATTGGAGAAATCCTATAACTGGAATTATTCCAGTAACAGTTCTGAGAACAGTTCTAGGGGCCTATTAAACCAGTTCTGAGATTCTAGAACTGTCATTAAAACTGTTAAAAAAAAATGTGTCAAACCCAAATTTGATATCTAACCGTACCATTTTTACCAACAGACTTTTCTTCCGACGTCACTACCCCATCAACACAGTCACGTTCTGTGACCTTGATCCCCAAGAGAGGAAGTATGTACCCTTCAGAACCTTTAAACACACACTACAACTAAAGACAAAAAACACTTTTCTAGCTTCTCTTTGTCTCTTAATAAGTCTTTGTTATATTACAGCTGTTTATACAGATGTCATGTCGCAAATAAAATCATTGTGGCATGATCTCATCTTGTTTAATATCTCTCTCTCTAGGTGGAGTAAACCAGAAGGTGGCACTGCAAAGTAAGTCCCTTTGAATATACAGTATAGTATGGTTATTTATTTGAGATTTGGACTGTGCACCAGCATAAATCAGTTTGACTTGTTTGTGCATACTGCACGTCTATAATCATTCGCTTAAATTAACTTAATAATCAGATTCTCTTGGGCTCTCGTTCAGTCACTATCACCTTGCTCTACTGAAACCAACCAGAAGTACAACAATACACCCAGCTACTGATACATGTTTTCAAATCAAGTAAATTTTTATATTGTCATTTTAACCACATACAGTAGGTACAGTACATAGTGAACAAAACAATATTCCTCCAGGACCATGGTGCTACATAAAACAAGACAGAACTACACAAAACTACTCATAACTACCATAAATGAGGGTGCTTTCACACCTACTGGCTTTAGTCCATTTAAATCTAACTCTAGTCTCTAGTTGTTTTTTTCTTGCTTCGGTTCATTTCGCCTCGTGTGAACACACTCAGGTGCTGACCAAAACAACTGCATCAAGATCCCAAAAAGACGTGGCCTTGATCCATATCATCTGGCGAACTCTTGTGCAGACCATCTGCAGAACCAAAACAGGACCGATGTACATTGGATCACGTTCTCATGTGCTTTGATGCTTGTATTTTTCTTTGCGTGAAAAGAAACGGAACCAAGGCGAAAACACTACAAGTTACACCAGAGCAAATGAACTAAGATGTGAAAGCACCCTTAAACTATAAACAAAAGACTACATAAAGTGGAAGCATGTGCAAACAGTGCAAGACAGTACAATTCCATTACGAAACCCAAGAACTTTGGGCACAGTAAAGCACAATGCGGTGCCAACAAGTACACAGCTCTAGGGTGAAATAAAGTCCAAAGAAAAAGAGATATTGCAATATAATACTAATGTGGTAAGTGTAAACATTACATGCTGGTTTCAGTGCTTCTTTCTTTCTTTCTTTCTTTCTTTCTTTTCGCTTGCTTGTATTGGAGCATATGGTTCCTTCTGCTTTGTCATAAAAGTGCCAGAGCATTGATGTACTGAGATAGCTGAGGCATGAAGAACAGATTACTACTTTGGGCAACGGATAAAAGCACATGATGTCAGGGATGCCACTTTAACAGAGGGATGGTGGGTAACTTCAGGTCAAAAAAGAGGATCAAATACAATAACATATGAGGATGCCCTAGAAATTCTAAAATGAGTATAAACATATGCAGACTGTAGGACCAAGGCATTTAGATATATTGCTATTGAATTAGTTCTGACATTATCCCTATGCTGATCGCAAAGACAATTAGTCTATATTTTGCTGGTTTTCAAATGACCATCACTACTAAGAGTTTCATTATATGATGAGCTAGGACATATGAAGTATGAGAGGTGCATTGTGTTAGGGCTCTCCATACAATAATTTGACAGAGTACCACTTGAAATTTCACTTTCACATGAATGAACATTGACGAAAGTGTTTAGTAAGTGTCATGGTTTCTATAAAGTGAACAGATGTGGGCTAAAAGTTTTGAGAATGACTCAAATATTAAATTTCAAGTCTGCTGGTTTAGTCGTTTTAGATCATCAGTCATGTGCCGTGCCAACAGTAAGCATCCTAAGACCAGTCATGTGTGGGGTTGCTGCGCAGCCAAGAGAGTGGGCACACTCACAATTTTGCCTAAGAACACAGCCATGAATAAAGAATGGCACGAAAACATCCCCCGAGAGCAACTTCTCCGAACCGTTCAAGAACAGTTTGGTGACGAGCAAGGCCATTTCCAGCATGATGGAGCGCCTTGCCATAAGGGAAAAAGGAAACCCGCCAGACCATAATCCGATTGATTATTGATACAAACTCCAAGCATTGATCACCTAAGAATTCGCCTCCAGTCAGGATGTGGAGCAGAAGTTGATTGACAGGATGCCAGGGTGAATTGTAAAGGTCTTGAATAAGAAAGGTCAACAGCTGCACATATTGACTCCTTGCATAAACTTAATGTAATTGTGAATAAAAGGTTTTGAAACTTATGAAATGCTTGTAATTATTCTTCAGTATACCATAGTAACATTTGACAAAATGATATAAAACATTGAAGCAGGAGACTTTATGAAAACTAATATTTGAGTAATTACCAAAACTTTTGGCCACGCCTTCAGGCTAAAACATTTGAAACATAACAGTAAGTTTTAAGGGTTGGGAGGATGTATTAAATTAACCACAATTAGGAAAGTTTGTCTACTACCAGATCTTCTTTACTATCATGCTTCCTCTTTTCTTAACGCTTCATTCGGAGTTAAAGATCATGCAGTATACTAAGGAATTACTTAAAGAAAACTTCATATTTGCAGTTATGTGTGGGTTTTTTTTTGTTTTTTTTTTCTTTAATGACACAATTGACACGTATCTATTATTAGTTTGAAATGATGTTGTTTGCCGGCTATACGAAACCTTGTGAAGTAGCAGTTACGATGAAAAGAAAAAAGAAGAATAAAAGGTCACCTTGTGTGAAAGGTTGTGTTTTAAATCAACAAGTCAGAGACTCTTTTCTCTTCTTCCATTTCAGGTTTTTCGGTTTCGTGGCCAGGAAGCAGGGAAGCACAACAGACAACGTCAGTCATCTGTTCGCTGAGTTGGATCCCGACCAACCGGCCACCGCCATCGTCAATTTTGTCTCCAAAGTGATGATTGGCTCTCAAAAGCGATGAGCTACTCTGGGAAATTCAGCTTTTTTTTTTTTTTTTTTTTTTGCCCCAGAGGACTGATTTCCCCTGCAGTTTCATTCTGATGTATTCAAATCTTTCACTGTGTGTGTGTGTGTGGTAACGATTGGGTGAATATTGAAGTGTAGGTCCAGGTGTCAGTGTGAGCTTGCATGTGTGCGTGCGTGTGTGTATCGGAAAGTGTGAACCGATGGATTTGGGAGTTGAGCTCAGATGGGGACAGAGGAAGTGCAGTGAAGAGGAGGAGGAGGAGGCGTGTGGTGAGGAAGAGGAGAGGTGTGGAATTCATCTCTGTGCAGGGTTAACTTTAGAAAGGAGGGATGGATGTCTAAAAGTTGTGGGGGTTTTTTATAATAAAAAGGGAAAAAGGGAACAAAAAAAAGGTTGATGAGACTGATATCAGGCTTTTGAATTACCATACCAAAGATGAGACAGCTGTCAAGATATACGTGGACTTTTTGTTTGTAAAATAAGACTGCTTGTTCAGAGGATTATAGGTTCCTGTCTATACATAAATATCAATATTCTTTTGCTTTCTGTGAAAATGACATCCGTATTCTCTGGTTAGAAATCCAAAATATGGCGCATGTTATCTCTTATGTCCGGGCTGCACTGGCTCGCATGGAGCATGTTGGATTAAGAACGGCTTACCATATACAGTACATAAAAGAACAAACAAACGAAAAAAAAAAAAAAACGTGGGCCAGATTCCACTTTTCCCTTGTACTTTTTTTTTCCTGTTACCCATAAAGGTTTCTTCTTTCAGCCTTCAGCAGTGTAGAACATTCAAAGATTATACTGTACATCAGTCTTGTCACCTTGGTTGGTCTGACGATGTTGTGCCCACCAGTATCCTCGCTGTTTCGTTCTTCTTCTCTCTTGCTCTTTCTTTCTCTCTGTCTGCGCTCTCTTCCCTTGTCTTCTGATCACACATTTCCCGAGAGTGACCAGTTTTTTCATCGCTATACCTAAGAGTCAGTGTAGTGCATCTGGGAAGATTTGGATTTTAGTGCCTAAAGTATCCATAGGTCTTTCTTAACACACACACACACACACACACACACACCTTTACATAGACATCACACCCCAAAGTAAGCTAAATGTATCTTAAAAAAAAAAAAAACAGTATGTCTAAAAATGACTTAAATGAATATTTATTATTTTGCTACATGATCTATGTTAACTCATATACTTGCATATATTGTATAGTCTACACAAAGATAAAAAGAAAAAAAAGAAAGAATGAAAACAAAACAAAAAAAAACTATTTTGGCTAAGATATCAAAATCAGGCGGTTTTGAGACGTCTTTAGTTATGAATGATGTAAAGTGTATGTATTGAAAACGTATTGTGTTTTGGATTTTTTTTTTTTTTTTTTTCACGGCCTTGATTTATTTTGAGCTTTTATTTAGGAGCTGACACTGTTTTTGTAGAGGGGAGAAGGATGTACACGTTTTGCAACAAGCTGAGATCCTACGCTTTTAACCACGCTTCACGTATAAGAAGAAATGTACACAAAGTGCAAGTGTTTTCCATCATATATATATAGAGAGAGAGTTCACTTGCTCTGCTAACACATCTTCCCATTAAAATTTATTCATTTTCCCTATCCTTCGCACACTATCCGAAAAAAAAAAAAAAAACCAGAGCAAAAAATGTTGTCCTTAACCGGAAAATATCCACAGTGCCATCATGAGGCGTAGTCAGGTGTTGCGTCTTTTCTCGTTTCCTCACATTTCGGAGCCTCCTAATTATTTGGGGAATTACTGCAGTGTTTTAACTGTAATTTAAGAAGAAGAAGAAAAAAAAAAAGCAAATTAGGTCAAACGGGTGTTTTCGTGTTTCTTATGCCAACTTTACCATTAAAATCCCATCGTTTCCATCATTACAGGGGTGTTTAAAGCAAAAAAGTAATAACTACAGTATAATCTGTTTCTTTGAGTGTGTAAATATTTTATTTTGCCAAAGATTTTATCTCACTTTTGTATGCGTTTTGCGTTTGGGTATTGATCACGCTCCAGTTGACTGATGTGCTGAAGTGCGGCTCATTGTTTTAGGTGAGGAGGAGCTTCCACTCACTGGCTTTAGCATGAAAATGCATTCGGCTGCTCAGGCCACATTTCTTTAGCCTTAAGGAACTACTCCAAAAACAACAATAATGCAAAGCACTTAACATTTACGAGCTGGCAAAAGAGCACCAAGAAAACTATTAAATGTGTTGTAGAGATCTTTGAAAGTCTTCCTTCAGCATTCAAGCAGTATGAATAGTAAAGTGCACATTATAAAACACATGCTTGTATGCATTGCTTGTCTTATTACGAATTTCACTTGACCAGTAGGCTTAGAACTGTTTACTTACTATTTATTGTGTAGCTGACAATATGATTAAAAATTTCGATCGTAATGCCCTTTAAAGAAATGAATAAATAAATGAATAAATAAAAGAAAAAAAAACTAAAAGATCCCTCACCCATATTTCTGTATTAAAGTCAACAATGTTGCTTAACTTCATGTGCTCAGCTATTATAGCTCTTGGCATAGAATGTGTGAATGTGCTACTATTGCTGTACAGACCCATGTGTTATTTGCATTATATTGTATGGCTTAATTGTTTTTGCAAGACAAAAAAAATACATATTAAAAAGCAACCAAACTCAGCTACATTAAAGTACACTGTTACTTGGAAGTGTTTGTGTTTCTTGTGTTTATCTGTTTATCTAATGTATATATATATATATACTATTGCCAAATTATTATTATTATTATTATTATTATTATTATTATTATTATTAATAATAATAATAATAATAATTATTATTATTATTATTATACACTACTACTACTACTACTACTACTAATAATAATAATAATAATAATAATAATAATGGTAGTAGTAGTAAACCTGCTCTGAAGAAATATTGTTAGAAGAAAAGTAAAGAAAAGAGGAAAAAGTATGGTGGGAATCTTATTTTAAGAATATGAAATGTCAGAATAATAATACAGAGAAATATTTATTTCAGTTTTTATTTGTTTCATCACATTCCCAGTGGGTCAGAAGTTCACAAATACTTAGTTAATATTTCTTAAATTATTTAACTTGGGTCAAGTGTTTCAGGTTGCATTCCACAAGCTTCTTACAGTACATTGTTGGAATTTTAGCCCGTTCCTCATTACTGAACTGGAGTCAGGTTTGTAGGCCTCCTTGTTCACACATACTTTTTCATTTTTGCCCACACATTTTTTAAATTGGATATATGTCAGGGCCACTCTCGTACTGTACCTCGACTTTATTGTCCTTAAGCCATTTTACAGCCAACTTTAAAGTATGCTTAGAGTCATTATCCATTTGGGAGACCCAGTTGCAACCAAGATTTAACTTCCTAGCTAACGTCTTGAGGTGTTGTATTCAAATATATCCAGATAATATTCCTTCCTCACTATGCCATCTATTTTGCAAAGTGCACCAGTCCCACCTGCTCCCGACAACTTCTTGTTGCCACCCCTCTGCTTCACTGCTGGGATGGTGTCCTGTGGCTTGCAAGGCCTCCCAGACATAATAAGTCTAGGTATATTTCTGACTTCAACTGTATATGCTTGTTACATTTACATTAATAAGATTATACAATGACTTAACCATTTCTTTAATTTAAATCATGATGGCTACAATTAATTATGAATACAATTAAAATGTGCCTTTTAAAGAGTTACTGAAAACAATATACAGTACAACAAAACACCCACATTCACCTACTACCTTTTACTTTCCTGCCATGTTTAATTAATAGACAGGTCAGGTAAAGTGCTATAGGTTGTGGTCTTGTCCAGAATGCTTAGATGCAATGGATATGCAGTGCATATTGGTGATTAAGTGCAATTAAGCGTGCAATCTCATACACTGTGCCTATTGATCAACAAGAACCAAATTTGAGTATCAACCATACCATTCCACTGATACAGTTTGAGGACCATTCATCAGGAAAACAGCCTCCTCACAAGTCCAGCAGCCCCAGTATGATCCTGAGTTGCTGTCTGTGTAGCATTGATTAGGATCCTTTTTTTTTGTCTGGCTTTCCCTGTGTGTTCTTTCTCCTTAGCTCCTGTTATGGCTGAATTTCTCATCATGTTAATTTGCATGTACAAAGGACCCTGCAGTGGACTCACATTCAGTATTCCTGGAACAGAGTCCACCACAACCCTGACATGATAAATCAGTGAATTATGCACAAGTTTAGGAGACTGTTTTGGTAGACGTATTGGAATGTTGTCCCACTGTTTTGGAAGATTGTCCACTCACTCTCACTCACTCACTCATCTTCTATACCTGTATTCAGGGTCGCGGGGACCTGGAGCCTATCCCAGGAGGCTTAGGGCACGAGGCAGGGTACACCCTGGACAGGGTGCCAATCCATCGCAGGGCACACACATACACACACTCATTCACAGACTACAGGGAATTTGGGAACGCCAATCAGCCTAACCTGCATATCTTTGGACTGTGGGAGGAAACCGAACGAAGCCCACCAGGCACGGGGAGAACATGAGACAGGAATTGAGCCTGGCCGGGAATTGCACCTGGACCCTGGAGATGCAAGGCGACAGTGCTAACCACTACACCACCGTGCCGCCTAAGATTGTCCTGTTTTTATTAAATTATATTGGGCGGTCCCCAATTTTTCATTCATTTAGGACGTGTTGATTGCTCGAGAGTGGACCTATGTTTCAATCATTTGTTTCAAAGTAACTACGTTTGGGCTTTCTCATCATTATCTCAATGTAGGTCAATCTTCAGGAAAGGAATGGAGCACTGCTGTGGTAGAGCTGTACAGGCACAAAGTGGACACATGGTGTCAGTGTTCATCCATCAGACAGTGCATTTTTAGCCATGTCATGGTTTGAGAAAAACTGAAGGGCAGTTTCCATTTTCAGTCAATGTTGTGTTTTATTTATGCTGGCTTTGATACAGATAAGGCGTTATTAGACAATATCGATGTGTTGCTCAAAGGGCTGTCCGCCCCAACACCCAAACAATGGCACTGGTCTAGTCCCACAGCTTACATATACTCTATTATTCCAGGAAAACATTCCTTACTGACATTGTGGACAATGGAAAAATACAGCTGGTGATGCTGAGGGGATATGTGGGCTCTCTTTTAATGAGATTACAGCTTTAATGCCCTGTAAATATAATTGTGGCTGGGAAGTACAAATTTGCCAACATGGGTAGTATTAGGTGGTCAGTTTGAGACTAAGAAGAGCATAATCTTTAATCAAAATGGCTTTGTGCACTGGGAAAGAAAATCTGAGAATCAATTGGTCCTGATGCTATGTGGAGTAATATTTCATAAGAGCAGGTATCTCTTCACTCCGGTAAAGATTTATCACATACACCATGATCATTTTGCACTTATATGGTGCAGTCAATGTGATCCCAACTGAGAACTGCACTCCAGCCTCTGTTATTGATCTCTCACATGAGACAAGTGTGGCTTTGTGTATTTTCAAACTGAATAAAAAAGCTTTACAATAAGTCATTATAGTGAAATTAGAAGAAGCTGGATGCGGTGCATGGTAGATAATGTTGTGTCTAATTGCTGTATGCAGTGCAATGACTGTCGGTAAGCATGACGTTAATGATTTTTAAACAGGTTCTACAGGCCGAAGCATCTTTGACACCACTGACTATTATGTTCACTTCTAAAATCCATACTACAGGTATTTGTTGCAACTTTTGCATACGCCCAGGGTCTGCTTTATTTATTTATTTATTTATTCATTCATTCATTCATTCATTCATTTTCTTTCCCCTTTCTATTATTGAAATAAAAAATGAATCGTCTAGTGCAACACCACAGTTTTATGTTGTGCTCGGGTGAAAAAGACCAAAGTTGATCTTAGTTTCCTGGTAAGAGTCTATGCAGAATGTGTTTATGGCTGTGTGTGAGCAAAGGATGTCTAGGGATCTGCATTTGGCTCACTCATCGACAGAGTGCTCCCAATTTGTACAGTAGATGGGCTGCAGTAGCTTTTAGGCATTTGTCATGAATCATTAGGAAAGTGCACCTCATACTTCATGGCTTCCGTTTTAATGGCTTGCCGGAGAAGCAGAACTTCTGTAACTGTCCCAGGTACCCCTAATAACTGCATTAAGAGCCCATGGTCTTCTCTTCAGTCCTCTTTTAGGAAGAACATTCCCCTCTCCCACACCCTACCATTCGTTTCCTACCATTTTCTCTCCAGCAGCCAGGTTAAGTACACTTCTGTATAAATAGCCTGCAAAACAGGGGCCAGAGGTCAAGACCAAGCTGCACTTAGCGGGAATGAATGTAGACATGCCAGAAGGATTGAGTGTCTCCTCCTTATGGAACAGGAGGAGCACTGGGAACACCTGAGCAATTCACAAGGACATTGGGAATCATCTAGATGGGGAAAACACACCAGTCTTTCTGCCTGCTCCATTAAGCATTTGCTAAGACGGTGGTGTGGGTTTAAGAGGTAACCATCCAGCTCCATCTCCTCCAAGCACTGAAAGGCTTTTTTAGATTTAATTAACAAACTCTGGTGTTCATGCTGTAAAGCTGAGCTCGCCATTTAACCTAATGTGCAAAACCAAGCATGAGTAAATCAGCAAAGCTATAGTACTTTCTTTAAAGATCTATGTCAAGCTGCAGGGCTTCCAAGCCCAGTAAGAGAGAAGAAGAGACCTCTTGTGTTAATGGTCGTTGCACTCCCAGCATGCCTTAACAGATGGCTAAATAGTCAGACTTGGGTCAAGACAGGTCAGAGCTGTTTGTGATTGTTGTGACACGACTAGTGCTTTGCAGTATGCGGGTGAACGGCTGCAGGATGACCTTTGATCCCTGCTTGACCTCCCCAACTTTCCATACAAGGTATTATATAGTCGAATGCTTTAAGACTACTTTCATGCCATTCCTGGCTACACTATGTTGTTAGACCAAATAATGAGGTTGATGCTATTTCATCAGCATGTATGGTAAAGTCTTTATTTATTTATTTATTTATTTTTATTATTAAATTATTATTGAAATTTAATTCTTTTAAGGAGAAAGTAAATTGAATCTGGGGCTGATGTATTTCCTGTTTGTTCAGCATCATTGATGCCATACACAGGTGTTGAAATTACATAGATACAGCTGGTTATTCTTACTGTAACAAGACTCCTGACCTGTCTTGGTTCCACATGTGGGCCAGAGTTTGAATCTGCTGCCTTAAGGGTGACATGGGAAAAATCCAGTTCTAGTACAGTAAACAAGCCCATATGCTTGTGAAACCACATGAGTCTCTTGTCAATCACAGCTCTGAGCAGTTTCACAGGTGTTGGATATCCCTTTGGCTGGCAAATTGGACGAGGTTCCTTTTCATAAATCATCATGATGGTTGGTAGCATGAGCCGTCGCTCTTAATCAACAATAATTTTGTGGTAGTAGCTATAGATTTCATTAAATAATTTGACCTGGAATTATATACATAATGAAACAGAGAGTCTGGGTGTTTCTGGAACAATTCCTTCTTTATCAATGCAAATTATATATATATATATATATATATACACACACACACACACTGTATATATAGGTTACGCCAGCAAGACGTTGGTACTTCACATGGGCATATTTGGCTTTAAGCACACTTGTGTAGTCTATAAAGTGATATTACTGTATCAAATTATACATGGCCAAACTGCACAGCCACAGTAGCATTTAGACAGTGAACCGTGCTATCTGTATATGGCGTACTCTGATTAATTGCCTTGTTAAGCAACTGTTAAAGACCCATTTCTATGATTAAAAACCATATATTACTGTTACAATCAATCTTGGTGGGTCATAGAATAAATAAAACACCCCCCCCCCTCCTGCCAAAGGGCCCCCCCTCCTGGGAAAACGGGTCAGTAAGTCAGCAACCTAAAATAACAGAAATAAAAATATAAAAATATAACATTCCTGTATACCATATGCTAAGGATGAATTAAATGAAATAGAACTTGCTTCTACCATTTCCATGGCATGTATTGTGTATGTATTCAGACCACTAAATGTATTCAACCACTAAACAGTTAGTACTGCAAGACAGAATAGCTATCTGTACTATTTCTATACTTGCTGACTGTTAAGTTAATAAAGTAAGTTGTTTGTTTTTGCTAACTGGGCAGCTATACTGTATACCGTATATACTGTACATGGCTATTGGTCTAAACAGTTGTGTGGGTTTTTCTTATTGTTCCATGTGATGTGGACTAATGGTACTGTATAATGGTGCATGTGTATGTAATATATGGCTGTACATGTCAATATATCAGAGAATGTTTTTCATGTATGTTACATACTGTATATAGTCATATACTACATGAAAATATATTACATACAATGACCAGGCCATAAGACTACATTGCAATATCGGAACGGTTCCTCTTCTGCCACCTGGGCAGCTCTGACCCCTTGGGATATGACTCCGCAAGACCACTGGCAGTGTACTGTGGTCTCTGGCACTAGGATCTTGGCAGTGGATCATTGGCATGAGGTTGGTTGCGGTGTGGTCAGACCTGTTTTTCCAGAGCATTCCATGGGCGCTCAATTGGATTGGGATCTGGGGAGATTGGAGGCTGGATCGGCAGCCCTGAGCTCTTTGCCTTCCCGGCCCCATGTGTGGTGGGCTGTAGTGCTCTGGTTGTTCTGGCTTATTCTGTTTCTCTAGTGGGCAACATTTACTTTTTTTCAGTGAGTTGTGCTGTACTAGCTTGTCTGTGGGATCACCACAGGCATAAATAAACCTACTTTAGGGTGCCCATGATCCTGTCTCGAGTTTACTTTTTATAATTGATAATCAGTGTTAATTTATTAAAGGTATAGCTGAATTCATAATGTGCATATATTACATTTTTGTAATGGGGTTAATCCCATTGTACTGTATGGCAGATTGCAGTTCTTCATAAATGATGGATTTGGAGGATGCCCTGTGTGTCCATATTCAGTGTTATATTTTAGGTTAAACCTATTGGCAGTTTTGCTATGTTTTAAGAACAGGTCCAATTACCCAGTACCCTCATAGATCACAGAATCATGCAATTCAAGAATGATGCACATTTTATATGAAGCAAGCTATAGGTCATTAATGAGGATAACACATAATTTTGTTTAAGAACCTTAAGCAGCAACACAGTGCTGTTACGGTGACCATTCCTCATTAGTCTAAGTTACTAAGTAACACATTTCTGAAGATTGGCGGATATAGATTTCAATTCTTTAAATCCAGAGCTACTTAGGTTTGGGGACTCCTGGGTGCCCAGTGCTGACTGATACATGGACCCAAGTGATGAAATTGCAGACATTAGGAGTAACATGGGTATTACATTTGGGGCATTGCTGCGTAATTTTTTTTAGCCTGGGAGATTTCTTGCTTTATCCTATGTGATGATTTAATTGAAACCAGACATGTGGAGCATGGCTTCTGGGGATTCTTGCCATTTGGAAAGTACACGTATCTTCGTCTATTATGATTAAAATTCTTCTGTTTAGTTTGAAATGAGGGAATTGCACGTGTCAGCCACGCCTCAATGTACTTACCAGCCAGCTTTAGCGCGCTGACCAAGAGAGTGACATCAACACACAAGCACAAATACACACATAAGTGCGCGCACACACGCACACACACACACACAATGTGTCTGAAAGTTCCCTTTATTTTTTTTCCCAGGAGAAGAGGTGTTCAAGTCCTACATTGTAAAAACTCCAACTAGATAAATGCTGAATAAATTAATACTCTATTGTTGGCCTGACTTCTTATAGTCGTAATTGTTGAGACAACAGGTAACAATGTGTTTTCAAAACCTTTGGAGAGCTTCAAGTTGAGCCAGCAATTTACCTTCCCGAGATGCAATCACATGGTTTATAAGACCCCCTCCCACTCCCCCTCTCCAGCTGCACCGACGCTATAAACCTGCCCCAGGGAGGTGAAGATGGCCGTTTTGTGGACTCTTTATTCTGGGTAAGTAATAATCAATTTATATACAATATAATTTATATTTTATTTTATTTAAATAAAATATGTTTTAGTTCACTTAAAATTATTTTAGACAGGTAATGTTATAGTATGTATGTTAGGTTGGTGTGTTATTGCTATATTGATGCACTCTGACATTACTGAGGTGAGCTTAGCTAACGTTGTGCTTTTACCGCACTGTACAGGAGTTAGGGAGCTAATCATTCAGAACCATAATTCGCTCTTTTTCACTTTTTTGACTTTTGGTTCTTTTTAACCAGAGGGCCAAAAGAAGATTGGAAAAAAGTTGCCTGGTCTGATGGGTCTCAAGTTCTGGTACAACATATGAATGGTAGGGTCAGAATTTGGCATAAACAACAAATAAGCAGTTATACATTCCAATTTGCATCAATGGCTGCTGGTGGTGATGATCTAGTGGGTCCCTTAGTACCAACTGAGTTTTATTTAAATGCCACAGCCTACCTGAGTCTTATTGCTCCCTCTTTCACAGAACTAAAATCATCTTAAACTGGTTTCTTGTAAATTACGGAGTTCACGGTACTCAAATGGCTCCATAATTACCAAATCTCAATCCAGTAGAGCACCTTTGGGATGTGGTGGAATGGGAGATTCACATCATGCATGTGCAGCCGACAAATCTGCAGCAATGGCAATCATGTCAATATGGCCCGAAATCTCTAAGGAATGTTTCCAGCACCTTGTTTAATCAATGCCACAAAGAATTAAAGTGAAGTGAAGTGGCTGGTGAGTTTATACCAAAAACTTTACTGTTATATACACTTGGATTTTCAAAATGTGTGATTGCGAATACATGCCTTACCTTAGTCCTGAGAAATATCTCAGAAAATAGATTCTTAAATCCACGTAACCATATTGATCAAAACCAAATACATTAATTTAACATAAAACATTTGGATAACCAAACTGTATAATCGCAAATACATGAATTACCTTGTTTCTGAGGACCTCTCAGGAAATAGATCTTAGTGTTTACACACTAAACCCATGTTATGTTGAACAACTGATAAAGCATTCAATGTTCTGCACTGAGCAAGCCTAAGCATACATTTGGTCTTTACCGTTATAGCTGTGTTTACTGGTTAAATAAAAAGGTGCAGGTTCTTTGTTAGTGCCTGGAATAAGTACATCTGACCACAGCTTTCTCTTACTAAGCTCAAACAGCCATCTAATGATGAAACAACCTTCCATTTAGTGTTTGGGACAGTCTCAAACAAACAAACAAAAACAAACAAACAAACAAAAACAAACAAACAAACAAAATCACTTATTAACAATGATAAAGGTAAATGTAAAGATCTGGGGAGTTCATGAGCAAAGAAGGCTTTGGTAAATTAGGAAGTGTGAAGCCATCATCCCTCACTGTCATGCGTTCACATTGTTGGTGGAGAGCTTTATGTCCCAAGGTGCCCTTTTATTCATGCTGTCATACAGTATGTAGAGTCCCACATGACATGTTCAAAAAAGTGATTATGGTGCTATATAACAAACAGGATAGCCACTTGCTCTGAAAATTTTATTTCAGATTGTTTCAAGTGCTTTCTAGGAATATTCTGTATGACCCTAAATCACAATTTAAATCAACTGAATTTACGTCCCTCTCTCCCATATCCTTACCACTTTTCCTACTCCTCCAGCTCTGGGTCAGTCTTCATATATCCTACCACTCCCATTCATCCTGCTTGCAGCTATTCCAGCTTTCATCACCTCATTCTTTTCAGAGTCTATGATTGCTGAAATGGAATGTACTGCTAATTCTTTTACACGGTGCAGGGTCTTGGCAGGAGACTTCCTGACGACAGAACCATCCTAGTGAGTAGCTGCAAGACTTGACTTGAGCTGGATTTCACTTTTTTAGGATAAAATAAATAAATAAATAAAATCATAATTAATAAATGAATGAATGAAAAAATGTCATTTTACATGATCTATCAAAAACAGCTGCACAGTGAATATATATTTTATTTAATTAGCTTATTTAAGACAAATGCCACTTCAGAAAAACGTGTCAACATTTTCTAGACTATAGTAAGTTCATAACTGAGTTTCTGTATGTTTATATGATGTACTGTATGTCTGCTCATCTGGATGCTGGTGATATTGCTGGTGCAACTGCCCCAATAGATGTCAGATCAAGTGGGTACCGACATAATTTTTGTTATTATATTAAACAAGCACACTTCTATTTAATTCCCTTAAAGGCCGCTTCTCTGTCTGTCCAGCTGCATGAGTTTGTATGGCTTCTGTATCTTGTTGACAATCAGTTGTTCGGATGCTCTACACAGTTGGCAGTTCTGTGGGGTCTCATGACTGTAATACTGCAATCTGACCAATTAGAGTGGTGATTGGTAGAATCTCTTCTTGCAATTAAAAAGTGGAAAATGAGAAGTGTGTTAATAGGTAAGCTCAACAGGTATGCATGCATGTATTACATGTTATGTGCTGAATGCTAGGAAATTCATCCAGCTCAGATTCATCATGCTTATTTAAAAGGTGCTTGTAATTTGACCACATTGTTTACTGGAAACTCATAACAGGAAAAATAAATGTATTTAATTGAAAAGACTATAGTCTCTGTCAATTTAAATTAAATTTAAATAAAATAAAAATAAAAAAGCCAGCTCAGATGGGTCAAATTATTGGGATGCATCAAGCAACGACCACAACCAAGGAGACTTGAAATTACTTGTGGTCAGAAAAAAAAAATCAATGCTCAAAAGATCACTCAAACGCTTGGTAAAGTTGCATGGTATAAAATAAACAGTAAAAAAAAAAACGTACTGTAGCTGTACTGTTTATTAGTGAAACTAGCAACATTTCCACAGAAAGTCATAAGAACTCACAGGATTGGGACTAAACACTTGTGTGGCGATAAGAAAACCTCTCGCTAGTGAGACTCATGTAAAGTAATTGTGAACTTTGTGTTTTGCGGGTAATCACTTTCTCCATAATATTGTTCCCTGCTCACCCAGCAACCATACCAATGCAAAAAGGTGAAAGAGTATCATTAGCTGCTTCTGAAATCCATTCAGAGAGCAAAACCGAGGTTTGAAGTAAAATGGAGGAGTGATGGTTTATGATCACTAAGTCGGGATCTTCTTTCTTAATAGGAAGGGGTATTTAATATTTGACATAGCAAGGAGAGGAAACTGTGGTTAGGGTGACAGTGCTAGAATGTGCAGCATGCATGAGTACATGGGGCCTCCCTACATAGCTGATGGGCATGACCAGGTGGTGCAGCAAGGCCAGGCAGCACCTGCCCCCTGTTGCCTCATCAACACAAACTACCACGACGGCCCCTGGAAGAGGATCCCCACATCTATAGCTGACCTTTTTCCAAATGCATGCCCCCTTGGATAAAGCTATATGGCTCCACCTTGGGTATGAGCATAAGTATATAGTATATAACCATGTGGAGGCATTAGCAGCAACGAGCAGCAAGATTCTCAATAACATTCCGGTGCTTCTATTTCATGATAGACTAAAATGTTGTGAGAGTGTAAGGAAATGGATCCTTACATAATAGTCCACTGGATGGCACTGCTTGTATTTCCTCCAAGATCATCTGGCTGACACATATGCTAGTTGGAAGCTGATGAAGAGAGCCAGGAAACTTGTTAGAAAGCTTTATGTTATGTCAGTTTGTGAAGAAAATAATTGCACTTTTTGAGACTGTGCTTCTGTTGTCCGTAAGGGCACTGGACTCACCTGCTCCCTGACCTTGACTCATGCCATTTCAGCTTTAGGGAAGATGGATGGTAACCCCATGACCTTAGCCATTCCTCTCTACTCAGAAGTATAAATCCAGCTGGCTAGAGCAGGTGGCCACACTTATTTTCCCAGAAGTATGTCCATAATGGACAAATCTGGTGAATGGCTGCACTTAAAATTAACACAAAAAAAGAAGAACTGGAGGCGAAAATGTTGTTCCCACATCTGATTGGGGGCATTGACGGTTTTAATGAGTCCAGGACAGAATCTGTCTAATCCACTTGATCCTATCCCAACTATAAGTGTTTTCCCTGTTTTGACCAAAGAAAAAGAAAAAAAACCCTAAGAAATCCTGGAGATTACAGTACAGTATATACAACTGCATAACAAATGTGCAGGTTAATTTTAAGATTAATTTTATATATAAAAAGAAATATTACACTAACCTCCTAAATAAAGTTAAATAAGATGACATTTATTTCTTCATTCCCCCAAGAGACTCAGATGTGCACTGCTGTGATTCCTGTAGGTCATCCCAAAAACTTTGAGGCAGGCATAGTCCTTATTAGCAAGGGCATTCCAATGCATTGGCATTACTGCTCTAAGAGCTGTGCATTTCTATGTTATATTTGGAGTCAATAAGCATCAAATAGTACTGACAATCGCCAAAAAAAAATGTTATAAGTTCATGTCCAATGTATTATGCATTCACACAAAGTAAGGACTAAATTGTGGGATATAATGCATATTTACATATTTTGCACACCACATAACTTTGAACTGTGACTTTGCACTTTATTCTACACATGCTACATATTGTCTTGCTCATGGCTGGACATGGTTTTATATTCCACTTCAATTTTATTTTATTTTATAAATTTTATTATTATATTATTTGTAGATCATTTTTTTCTATATTTTTCTATACAGTATTTCTATTTTGTAAAAAAACAACAAAAAAAACAACAACAATACCCCAAATTATACCCAATATTCTTATTGAAAACTCGCATTTAAAAAAAAATATATATATATATATTTATGTTAGGTAATCGGTGGTCATCTTAGCATTTCACTTCATATCATACTGTGTATGTCAAATAATCTTTTTTTAAATTAACCATGTGGCTAACTGGAGTGGCATCCTCAAATGGGACATAATCTTACAGTATATTCCAACCTCTTCAGTATATTCTTGTTTCTGTGTGTTATGCACCAATAAAACACTCCATTGGTAAAAGATAAAAGATACACACACAATGTGTGTATGTATGTGTGCACCAGACTACTAGGCTGGCCCCAAAAGATGATTCATGATCACTTTATTAATCTTACGTAAGCCGACAATTTAGGGCAGAGTAAAACACACGCTGTGCTGTGTAATGACACATTTGACCTCCTCATAAACATGTCTATTCTCACTTTGTTGGAGACTTGGTGATCTCATACCTTGTTTGGGATGCAACTGTCCGTGTTTAGTTTGCAGGTCGTTCTCCAAAAGATGCTTCGAGCAGACTTTGCTTGCTTGTTGAGATATACAGTGAGCTCTATTTATTTTGAACATAAACTTACAATGTTGGTTGGAAAGCAGAACTGTTCATCCAAGTTCTTCATGTAAACTTAGACAAGAAAAAGATTATTTACAGCAGAAACGGTAAACTGGAACACAGGAAGTACACCTTTTCTAAAACATTTTACCGCATTCTAAGCTAGGCAGCAGACCTTCTTTCTTTTTAAAGCATTTTGCAGCTATAGCTACCGGGTACTGTCAGTGAAAGCAATGGATTTTTACAGAGTCATGAATCATTGTATCATCACTTCTATCTCTGGGGACCCTGTTAATTATGTCGACTTGATATGTGGCCAGGAAAAAAAACATCACAGCTTGCAAGTGTTATATCTTTGAAAGGATTCCAAATGCTTAGTTCACTTACTTTTCTCATAAGGTATGAATTAAAAGCAATTAAAAATTATATTTATAAAAGAGCCACATTCCACCACTCTCTAAACAGGAGACATTTGCTTACAATTATGATGAGAACGTCTCATTTCTTTCTTATTTCATACAGAATACATCATTTGTCATTCGTATGGAAGGATAAGATTACCTCAGCACGTTCTAAGCCAAACATGGATGATCTCAAGCACAAGGCTCTCAGAGGAATTTGGGCAGCTTCTTCCCTTACAGATGTGCATACACTATTAGCAAAATATCTCACATTATATCTGTACTATTGATGGGACAATCATCAATTATAGGCGCTTGATTCCCTGTGCATGCCAAACAATCAGTTTAAAAAAATGGCAATTAATTTTAATTATTAAGGATACCTAAAACATGCCATGTATGCTTTTTTCTGGCAACTAATGTTGAGCAGATGCAGTGTGAAGAACATGCATTTGTGTAATGCCCATTGTGACACCACTAAAATGACCAGTCATAGATTTTCCTGGAAAAAAGAGTGCTATGGACTATGTGTACAATTGAAAATACTAGTTGGGATACAATGGCTACGTACTTCTGCTTTGACAGCTGTGTTATGTTTGTAATGTTAATATGTTCAGTAGAAGCTTATGCGCAGAGGTGGAAAGAGTAATAAAATGTTGTACTTAAGTAAAAGTACTGTTACTTTAGTGAACTTTTACTGAAGTACA
>JAQMYK010000035.1:24665122-24676994 GCA_030014345.1 Clarias buthupogon | reverse complement strand
AAGCAAGCAAAACATAAGATGAATGAATGACAATCTATAAAGTGTCTATAGACGATCTAATGAGCATTAACAAAAATAAATGAAAATTGTTTTAATCAACAGCTGGTTGATGACAGTCACGCAGGATGCTGATACTTTACAGATGATTTTTTAAATCATCATTCATTATCCATTTATTCATACATTTCTACTCAGTAGTCACTTTATCCTGGTCAGGGTCTCAATGAACCTTGATTCTATCCTGGAAACATTGGCTGTGATGTGGAAAGACACTCTGGCTTCACATGCAAATGCACACACACAAATGCTCTTACCCATGATCCCACCAATTTTGCAACTTTGCAATTTTTATAATAGTATTCTTAAAAATATGTCCAACAAATTCCAGATTTGGATTCCAGCTATCCAACATTGTTGGACCCTGATTGTGTAGTAATAGTCTTCACAGTGTCTTATTTTAGCCACTAATCATGCTGAAAGTCATGTAACTCCTGTGGGTTAATTTCTTTCTCGTAATTCTCGTAAAGCACACCAGGTTCTGAAATCCACACTTGCTTAATCATGTATCAGCACCCACTTTGTCTGTTAAACTCATTCTGAAGTATGAAAGCCCAATGTGCTGCCAGTAGACCACACCGAATATATTTGCGGCTTAAAAATAGACTCTGAAACATGTCTGGATCCACATGATGTACTAGCCAAATTGCTTTGTCTAAATATTAGTTTAATGTTAGTACAAATGCATTTAGATTCTGTTTTACTTAAAAGAAACCACTCATGTTTTGAAATTGAATATTTTGATTAATTCTATATTTTCCTTCAGCTTGTAATGCATTGATAAACATTGTACAAATTCTTGACTTTTTTTTTTGGCGAATCATTGCAGCGTGCAAAGCTCTTGACCTTGGGAAGTCAACACCTTGTGTTCTATGAAAAAGACAGGAAAGTATTTAGTAAAGAGAAAAGCACAACAGAGGTAAATTGTGCCAGCATGTCTTGCCAGTGAAATAAATAATAATAATAATTTAAAAAATCCAAAAGTACCTCAGCCAACACATTTCTGTTCACAGGACACGACCTACACACAAACTGACCGCAATTACATAAAATGGCTGTGTTCGCTTCATCTTCATAATTTCCAATGAAGTTGTAATTCCCAGTTGAGTAAGTGTCAGCATTAAGGAGGCTGAGAGGAAATGGACAACGCCTTGTGCTATTTAAAGACCAAAGTATTCCAGGGCCTTTTCAAAATGTGCCTTCTTTACCATGCCAAGCGTTTACCAAAAGTCCCCAGAGCAGCCACCTGATACCAGACCATGCCAGCCCTTTCACTTAAATGAGACAAACACCAGTCCATGTTGCACTGGTGCTTGTAAAAGCAAACATGCACAATCAGTGTAAATGAGAGTGAATTTTGATTCAATGTGTGGTGCTATAAATAAAATAAGCTGCCAGGAAAAATATGGACAGACTTCAGTCATATAACAGACTCAAATAGTGTTGCTGTGTTAACCAAAAAAAACACAGCCCTTTTCTGGGTTGTTCAATTGCAATTTTTAATAATCCAATGGATTCTAAGCAGTAAAATATTAACATGTCTTTTTTTTTTTTTTCTTTTTTTTTTTTTAACATGCAGCACTGTTAATAATCAATCATGCTTAACATTATTACACTGCCTGGTCAAAAAAGTTGCACGCTTTTAGCGACTTTAGCATCTATTAAAGCACACATTGGCCATGCAATTATTTTGCCAACCTTATGTAACCGCCCCCAATAGGTCAGTTAACCATAGACAGGGATTTGAGATTATTATTATCTTTTTTGTTTTGTTTTGTTTTGATGAAGTATTTAAAATTTCAAACATATCCAAATGTATATTGTAATTATTTAGCTCTTATAGTTTAGTATGTATGCGTAAAGTTCTTTACACAACAGAGGCAAATTTTCCACTTGATTTTATAATTTTTTTTGCACATTGAACATTTTATAGTACATAGAACATCAATGACAAATTTTTCCTGTTCAAAAACAATCATGTTGATTTGACCAATGGCAGTGCAGGTTGTTGGAACATCACTTTAACATTCAACATAGCAGAACATCTGATTAACTTTCTTTCAGCTAATGCAGTTCTTAACAGTAAAAAGGACAAAAATTACAAAGACAACAAGTACAAGGACAATGTGAGGTATAGCCAAAGAACGTACAGTATCTACTCATCTGCACTTTAATTCCTGCACCAAACAGTGAAACTCTCAGTTCCCTCCTTATTTTTTTTGTATAGGGTGCATCCATGTTTATGTTGAAAAGTTTTCACTTTTTTGGACTATTTATTCATGTAATTTCTGTTATGTAAAGACATTTAATTTTTATGACCTATTTACTCTCACCCTCACTTACTCATCGCCTATACCTCTTAATCCTGTATACAGTCTAGTTGGGGCCTGAAGCCCATTCCAGGAAACTTAGTGCACAAGGCAGGGTACACTCTGGACGGGGTGCCCATGCAATTTGGGAATGCCAATTAGCCTAATCTTATGTCTTTCAACTGTGGCAGGAAACTGGGGTACCTGGAGGAAACCCACCAAGCTCGGGGAGAACTCCATGCAAACTCCATGCGCATATAGAGGAGGTAATCTAACCTGGCTGGGAATTGAACCTGGACTACGTACAATGTTTAAATAATGAGCCTTAGATTTGAATAACAGTTGGATTATAACTTTTATAAATCTGTTCTTCGGGGATCAGAGAAGTGTAATTAAAAGTTGTGACTCACCATGTTGTCTGAGAAACCCTAGTTAAAAATTACAGCAACAAGTCATGAAAAACTACATTCCCCATGCCAAGTATGTGTTAAACCAGGAAACCCTTGTGTATTGAAGAACAGGTGGGATGGACCTTAAATGGGACACGAGTCCATCACAAGGTTTCATGATGGATCAAAAGCCTGACTCTTTATAACACAAACCGACTATGACATTCTGTAACGATTTCCTGTACAAAAATAACATTTCTAAATTATGATGTTTAGTTTAATTATCTCCAGAACATTGCCATCCATCACCATTCACAATCACAATCATAGGATCGTGCAGAAGCACCACACAACCATAACTATGACCATAGAAACGAAACCATATAATTCTATTGGATTTATGTTGTGTGCATGAGTGGAAATGGTCACAGTGTTTTGGACTGTGTTATGTTTGTGGCAGTTCTGAAAGAAAAAACAGGTCCTGTGTCCAGAGTTTTGTCTCACACTGGTAGACTAAATGATCTGTGGTGTTTTTGGCGAGCACTGCTAGTGAGAGGGCTTTAATGGCCGCCTCCACTGGGCACACAGTGCTTGTGTTCTGCATGAGCTCTGGCCAACTGCTCACCACTGCCTCCTCCATTACCCATGTTTGGGATATTTTACTCTGTTCTGGCACAGGTGGTTCATATTTAGAGGTGAGAGCACTATATATAGCTTTCAAAAACATAACCCAGGTGTGTTATTTTCCTAGAAAACAAAGAGTCTAATATAGAGCCAGACAGAGCTTGCTCCACTTTGCTAGGCTTGGTTGATGAACAGGAAAGATAGAAACAAGCGATATTTGGAGCAGACTAGTTTATCAGAGGCTAGGTTTATATGGATTTACATAGGTATGAAGAGCTATGATATATCACTAGCATGCTCACATTTTCAATGCATGATTAATCTGTTGATGATGATGATGATGATGATAATGATTATTCTTTAAAAAAAAATTTACTTAATAGCTGTTCAGCAGACAAGTACAGTATGTTCAATAATCAGAAAAATAAAAATGGTACCTTTTGCAAAAAAAATTAATTGAATCTTTTGGTCAAGTTTGGTGTAATGCACATCCCAGTGCTGTAACTATACTGTACGTAGTGTCTGCTCCTGGATCCCTGCTCCACATACATAGGCCAATTTGTGTGATTGTAAAAACATTTTTACGACATGGACTAATTACTTTAGACAAATTTTAGGCAACAGTTTTAGAAGCAGGAACACAGGTGTTGAAAACTGATGAAATGATAAAGTCAGGCACAGAGCTACCATACAACACTCTTTCCTTCTGAATGAGATCCCAGTCTACAGTATGTTGGCTAACACAACATGTTGCATCACAAACACAAAAAAGTAAAATAATGATACACACATTTCATTACTCTAGTGCACATAACTAGGAAACCTTTCTCACTCTGCATTTAATATGCTGATCAGCAGTGTTGAAGGATGCTAATTTTTAAAGTAACTAATTACATTACAAAATTACTGTCATTAAAAAGTAATCAGTTACATACAGTTACTTTCTGATAAAAGTAACTAGTTCGAGTACTTTTCTATTTCAGAAAATGAAAACTCCTTTGTGATTCCTCATGCATGTTGTTTTAGTCAAGACTTTAGTCAATTATTCTACCATCATCACTCAGCGAAGTTTGGACCACAATCTGTTAACTACTAATACCCCTCTCTCACCTGCACGGTGGCCATAAGTTAGGTTCATCATGATCCACTGTGAGTTTTGGCGCTGTGATTACGTTTCTATCATTCCACACGTCGATCCTCGCAGACCGTGCAGAACTTCGCGAAAGCTTACAGTCACTTGCTGCAGCTTACAGTGCCTAACAACGCTTCTCAAATTGCAGAGGTGAGATAGGGGTATAACATTTTTGAAAATATAACTAAATAACTGAGTACTTACTGTAAATGGCGGACCTAACGCGTTAGATGTTACTCGTTACATCAAAAAAGTAATTTGTAATGCATTACACCCAACACTGCTGAACAGCCACTACATTAACACCACCACCAGTAGAACTGAATAACACTGATTATTAATCACATACCTTTAAACTGGTGAAGGCAGCACAAACACTAAAGGCTCATCTATGCCTGTGGGAACTAATGGCCAGCCAGTCCAGGCTGATCCCCCAGAGAAACTAATGGAGCACAAATTGCTGGAAAAAAATCAGTGCTGGCCACGATATATATAAAAGTATCAGAACATCACCAGTGCATCACAGCCTGCCACATATGGGGCTTTGCAAGCAAAGAGTTCAAGGTTGTTGATCTGGCCTCCAAATTCCCCAGATCACAATCTGACCAAGCATCAGTGGAATGCGACAGACAAACATGCCCAATCCATGGAGGCCTCACCCCGCAGCACCCAAAGGATCTAACGGCCACACAATATGGGCTTAGTGTTTTGGGTTTTAATGTTATGGCTGATCAGTGTATATTGCATTAACAACCACCTTTTTTTAGCTTAATGAAATAGCACGGTTGCTTAGTGGTTACCGATGTTCCCTTGCACATCAAGGGTCAGGATTCAAATCCCGGCCTGGTTCGATTTCCGCCTCTGTGTGTATGCTTGGTGCCGCCCCATGCTTGGTGTTTCCTCCGAGTACTAAAGTATCTCCAACAGTCCAAAGACATTAGGCTAATGTCCCCCGCCTTGTGCCCTAAGTCTCCTGGGATAATCTCCAGGCCCCCTTGACCCTCTACACAGGACAAAGCGGTATAGACGATGAGTAAGTGAGAGTAAGTGAGTTTTTGGGCAACCAAAATGTGGCCAAATAAACAAGAGCTTTCATTTGACTTGTACGACAAATAATGGTTTACAGTATGGTTCGTTTATCTTGTATGATGCATGGCCTCTAATAATGTTTGTTGTTTGTTGTAAGAACTGCAAACCAATAAATCACAATCCTCAGTAATTCACTAATGTAGAAAATGTATGTAATTTAGCTTCAACCCACAAGACTACTTATAGCATCACATATTCTGTAGTTTGGGAATGTTTAAAACGATCTGTTTCTCTGTGTAAAACCAAACATTTTACAGGACAGGTGCTGCAGACACTGCTTCCCTCGTGTACCGATTTTTTATTTCATTTATCTTAATCTCTTTCAAATATTTGGTATTATTCCTTGGGAACTGCAGCAATGAACAGTAAAACATGTGTTCAAGAATTCCGGCAAGCTGCTTTTGGTCAGAGGAAACATTTCGTAAATGCTGCACCGGCCACAGAGGGCATTCCGCTGGTAGTCTTTGGAAGATGATTCTCAGAGGTTATTCACTTTGTCCGACCACACCACTTTGCCCACTTCCACCATCTACCTCTAAGGGTTTAGTTAATGCTACAGCTTGACAGCGGTGAACAGAATCAGCTTGTGCATGCCTGAGCCGGGGTCCATCAAAAGTGATTTCTCTCCCGTTGGCCACGTTACAGGAGTCTGACAGAGACGGGGCTCTGTTAGAGCTACAGAGGCACTTTTCAGGAAATTTGCTCTCCCTCTGTTCCTAGAGAATAGATGTCGGGTTGGATTTTATTGCAGGGTGCAGCCTTCACCAGGCTGGCGTCAGGATCCCATGTCAGCCACATGCCTGATCTTGATCCAGAAAGCTGAAAATATGTATTTTTATTTCTTTGCTGCTCTCTCTCTCTCTCTCTCTGCAATAAATTCATAACTATTTCTTCCACTTAAATTTATGTACCCTGTACATGAGTGATCATCACATTCTGCAATCATTTTATTTGACCTGTAAATAATGTTGTACTGTCCACTATGCAAAACTATCCAAAATACTGATTAAATACTTTACAAAAAAAAAAAATGAAAGGCTTTTTTTTTTGTCTAAATGGTAATGGTAGAGTGAAGGCTAGCTGCAGTATTGAGTTGTGCTTGTAACAGATCTGCTGACTGCTGTCTGGAATCGCTGTAGTCAGAAGGGTGTTATGAAGCCTACTCAGACAAGCTATCCCACCCTGTCTAATTCAGGGCAGTAAAGCTTTCATATTTGCTTGAAAGGAGCAGCATTACATTACATAGAGCTTAAAAGACCTTCATTTTTTATTTTTTTTTAAAAACATGAATAACATTGAGTGTCAATATGGAGAGGATTGTTTAAATATCTTATCACTTCATTCTACTCTAGTTATGATCTTGCTAATGAAAATAAAAAGTAAACAGACTTGTCTGTGGTGTTAATATTGTCTGTAAATGCATCTAGAGTTTATGTGTTGTTGGGCAGGTTTTTATATGTTGTTAGGGAACTGATGGTCTCCACAAGCGTATGAATATGAGTTTGGTTTTTGTGAGGATATTTGGCTGTCTCTTTGAAGAAGATGCAGCTTTTACTATAAAAATGAAAAAGCCACAAGGTGTCCTTTTGGTATTAAGTATTTGTATTGAAGTTAATCTTACTATTAGGTAAAGACATAGCATTAATTATATGCATGTACAGTTATGTTAGTGGGAGAACCTCACAAAGATAACAGAGTGTATGTGTGTGTGTGTGTGTGTGTCCACGCACGCACGTGTGCATGCATGTGTGATCATGTGCGCGTGTTGGCAAACCAGTTCCAGCCTTTTGGGACAACAGAATTATTTGTCCATAATCACTTTTTTCCCGTGTTTATTTTCTTTCCTTTGTTAATTTTTTTGGAATTGCCAGATGTTGCTGGTCCTGTTCTTTGCTGGCGAGCCTGGGATGAAAAGTAGTAAATGAAAAGCAGGTGAACATCCTTAGCTCTGTTAGTCATGCACATCAAGCTTGTTATCCACTTCTTTTTTTTTTAGATATATAACTTTTAGCGACTAAATCATCCAAGTGACCAACACCCTGACTCTTTTAGGAGATCCATAATGCCTGACATAGATTTTTATATTAAAATTGAAAAAGAATATAGTCTAGATCATACATGACCATGTCAGAATTTTTTTTGAGATTGGGCTTAATTCATGAAGATATAAATACTTTGATTCCCATTCACAGTTTTAGCTCCTACTGCAATTTATTTTTTCAGCTTATTTGAAACAGATTCAAGCGGTGGGCTATGTTAATCATATTTTTTTTTCTGTTTTCAGCTGTTGTTTGGTTTAGCCCAGGCTTTATTGCAGCAGTTTAATGAGCTGCCAAACTGGGTGTACATTTTTAACTCAGAGTGTTAGGTCTCCTTCACTCTGCTTTTAAACACATATGGAGTAAATATGGTTTCCTTTAAGCTTTTGAAATCATTTATATCTCTTTATATGTTTCATATGCGTGTATGATTGCCATTTCCAAATTGCCTATAGTGTATGATTAGACTGTGTGTGCTTGTTCTCCAAGTTCCCTTTGATAGGCAACCAGGCCCTCCTGTGACCCTGCACAGGTTAAATGGTATAGACAATGCATCAACAGATGGTGGCACAGTACCTTATGGTAAGAATGCACTCGGTGAACTGCATCAAGTTATAAGCAAACTGCAGAACACACACTGTGATGAACTGTTTATTGTTATCTGAGATTTTAACCATGCAAATCTTAAATCAGTGCTCCCTAAATTCCACTGACATGTGGATTTTGCTAAGAGAGGAGCAAAAGCACTAGATCTTGTTTACACAAACATTTCTGGTTCATACCCCTCCCTATTTTGGCTACGACAACCATATCTCTGTTACGCTTAGACTAGAATGAACACCACTCGGCAGACACTTCAAACTGGTTCTGAGTCAGGAGAAAACTTAGCCAGCAGGAGCTGTCGCTGATCTTCAAGACTGCCTGGGAAATTTTTCATGGAGGCTGCAACAAATGCTGGCTTTATTTTAAAAAGCCACCTCTGGACCCATCCATGGTCACCTTCTGCAATGTGTAATAACCGTCTTGGAGGCAGTGCCATGTAAGTCATTGATGCTGTATGCTCTTATGGATGAGTCCAGAGATGTGTGTGTTGCTAACGACTTAAGCCACAGCCTAAAGAACAACAAAGGCCTAACTGTCCCAAGCCATCAGAGAAGCAAAGTTTGCACATTCCCAGAGAATCCACAGGAACTTCCAACAAATCCAGGCATCCAGGCCATCACCAACTACAGGACAACACTACAACACTCCAGATGAGCTGAACAACATTTTTGCTTAGTTCAAAGCATGGAGGCAAGGAAGACCAACAACAACCAGGTACTGAGTCTTACCATAACTGATGTGTGGAAAACTCTATGCAACTCAACCTACAGAAGGCAATTAACCAGACAATGTTCCTGGCAGAGTGCTCAGAAGATGTGTCCTCACTGACACTTTCAAAATCTCCAACAATCATTCCGACATGCTTCAAGGCCACAACCATCATCCTGCATCCAAGAAGTCTCCATCAATGACTGCCTGGAAAAATATTCCTCTAGATTATGGAACCTAAACCAGAAGAAATGAGGAGTAGCTCAAAACTTTTGCACAGTACTGTACGTAGATTTTCAGGAACAAAACACTTATAGATTTCGACTTTCTCAAATTAGAATGAAGGTACCTTCTTTTAAGTCCAATGCCCATACTGTATAGTTTCTTGTGACATTGCATATCACGTGGACTGTCCACTTTAGAAAATATAAAGGTTCAACTTAAACAGCTGAGTTTTTCACCTCTAGAGCTTTTCAATCTTGTTAACAATTAAATCCTTTTCTTTAATCTTACCCCCTATTTCCACCCGGGGCAGTGGTATCATATTTCAGTTGTCCTGTTGGCTGCTACTCAATGTTTGTGTTTCCACCAGATGTTCAGTAAAGAAGTACCCGCATCTCTTTCTCTGTAAATTAACCAAATCACATTTATTTACTAGTTCAATACATTTAAATACTGTTTTTTTAATGGTATTGTGAGACTCTTATAGTAGTAGCAGCCACATTATTTTGAGTGGAGGAATTTTGTCAAGGGAAGGCCTCTTAATCAACATTCCCTGAACAGGAAGCAGGGAGAAGGAGGTACCTGTTTATGGACACATGGAATGGAAAGCAGCCCAATTGTTAAGACAAGCCACTCCGTCACTGAAGAGCTTCCGGTGGGGCATAAAGTAGACGAAAGAAAACCATAGACGTCATAGATCTGCTCCCGGTGGAAATCTGAGGTTAGAATGCTCTTTGTTCTTATTTTCACAGCTTTCCTTCAGATTCACAGTCTAAATGGTAGCTGAATGAAGGGAATTATACAGGAAAGATGTACATAAAGGCCAGTTGTAAGCAAATTGTGTCCTTGTTATAGTAATATTTTTCATCTGTGCAAACATAATGCTTCCAAAGTACATAGGGTTGAATAATAATGCAAACAGCATTTTCTCATTCACTCATCCTCTATATCCTGTATATGGGGTTGCGTGTAGCCTGAAGCCTATCTCAGGAGACTATAGGCATGAGGTGGGGTACACGCAGGACGGTGTGCCAATCCATCGCAGAGCACACACTCCCATGCTCATTCACACACTACGGGCAATTTGGGGATGCCAATTAGACTAATCTGCATGTTTTTGGATGGTGGGAGAAAGTGAAGCACCCAGAGGAAACTCACCAAGCACAGGGAGAACATGCAAACACCATGCACGCAGACCCTGAGGCAAGAATTTAACCTGGACATTGAAAGTTCAAGGCGACAGTGCTAATCTGCTAAATATTTTTATGTAAAATCAAGATCACTTTAAATTAATTCAAGCGTCAGTCATTTAAGATATTAAAGTGTCATTTGTAACTTTTGATTTCTTAAAAATTAAGCCCTACATATAGTATATGAGACTCATACACTGGTACTCTAGGGAAAAACTTTAGTTTTTTTGGAAAATGAAGTCATATGTTTATAAGGTCATCCAAAGTAGATGTAAACACCTGCGAGCTAAAGATGGCAACACAACCTACACCGTAGTTCATGGCAGTGGAGTGAATACATGCGGAGCTGTTACCTCAAGTTGGCAGCCACCCCACATCTCTCTCTCTCGCTTGTACTCTACCATAGGACAGGATGTTTATGGGTACAGTGCGCCATTTACCTCTGGGTTTTGTTGACAAACGAAGAATGTCATAGCAACATCGGCCATGAACTTTTGTTTATTACATTCAAGTCCCCATTCCCACGGTGAAGCAAAAAAAATCTGTGCAAAAAAAAAAAAATGGCAGAGTACAAGACAGAAAAAGAGAGAAAGAGGATACAGTGGGTGGTAGCAGGGTGACTTGTAAAAGCACCAAGTCTTTATTGCAGCTGACAGTAATGATGTTGACAATGTCAGTGGCTGGTGGCATGACACCAGCGGGAGCCAGCATGCTTGGGGTGGTTTGGCTAGTCACCTTGTGAACAGGTCCAAAGCCCTCTCCCACATTAACAGCCTTTTCACTGTGCTGCATGTGTGGCCCCTGCCAGATTCAGACACTGCTTCACAAGGCCACAGTGCTGCTGGAAATTACACCGTCACTCTGAAAACACCCAACCCTGCTCACTTGGCCCTTTTACACCAGATCAAAATCTGGATTCTGCTTCTGAAGCCACTGCTTCCTAACCTTCCTGTGCACTCTGACATCTGCCACTACTTTCTCAGAGCCTCTGCCTTTTTTTCAAAGAAAAAAAAACAACAACAACATTCAAATAAAGCTATATTTTTTGTTCTTCACATCATCTTATTTTCTGTTAACTAGGTATAAGTCTAATTTTTTTCTTTTCCTTTTTTAAGCCAAGAACAACAGTTTCACTTTTTATCATGAATAAGTACTGTATGCACAAAATCATATATGATCTGATCCATGTAGATTAACACAGTATTTTATTAAAGGCTATACCAGGTGAGCATGGCATAGTGTCATAGTGGTTAACAATGTGGCCTTGTACCACCTTGAGTTTGACTCCCACCTATGTGCATGAAGTTTACATGTTCACCCTGCGCTTGGTGAGTTTCCTCAGGCTACATCGGTTTCCACCCACAGTTCAAAGACATGCAGATTAGACTATTTGGTGTTTCCCAAATTCCCCGTAGTGTGAGTGTATGCGTGCTTGTGCACTGAAATGGATTGACACCCTGTCCAGGGTTTACCCCACCTAGCGAGTCTCCTGGGAAACGCTCCAGAAATT
>JAQMYK010000035.1:24624964-24635745 GCA_030014345.1 Clarias buthupogon | reverse complement strand
ACTGCTTCCAAGTCCTGACACATTAAAGCTGTAGCTCTTTAATTCCACCATTACTCTGTAAAATCACACACACACACATTTTTTTCCCTACTCTCCTCCCTTTTTACCTCTCTTCCTTTCCCTGTTGTATAAGAATACTGTTGCCAGGCAGATGTCTTTATGCGTTTCAGGCTGCGTCTTATGCAGCAAACTAACAACAGACTGTCTTTGTTCCCATGTCCTCTTAGGGAAACCTGCAACACTCACCATGACACTAAGAACTCTCCATATTCACAGTATACCCCAGCAAAACCAATAATGTAAGAAGAATTGCACTAACAACAGTTAAAGTGGGAAAACACATATCTGTGTATGGATTTTTAAGGTTTTTCGATTCATGTTCCAGAGTGTAATCTCCATGCTTTGTAGGCATAATGATGTCAGATTGTTATGACAATTTTGTTAAAACACACACACACACACACACACACACACACACACACACACACACACACACACACACACACACACACAGATTTTATTGTGTCAAATTAAACTTATTATTATAAAGGTGGAGTTGAGACTTGCATCATGCACACATGTTAAAAGTAAGATTTTGTCATTTTAGATAAGCTTTAAAAATCTTTTTATTAAAAATATATCAGAACTAATTTACCTAATGGGTGAAATGTTGCCAAAGGCAGTCAAATGATAGGAATATAAGGAATCTACTTCAGAATGATCAGTTTCTCTAGTTAATCCATATTAATGCAATTTATTTAATAAGGGACATACGATACCAGATCAAGCCTACAGTCTGATGCCATACACATATGAAAGTAAAACCAACCAAACAAGTCTCCACACACTTAAACATCTGTTTACATGTAAGATCGGCAGATTTGACATTCCTTTTAAGTCACTATGTCTTAGCAAATTGTTGCAGTTTCTTTTAAGACATACTGTCTCACGTATAGGCAGGATTTGCTTTCATGTGGAACCAAAAAGACCATCCCATTTTAGTACTGCCTGAATGACTTCCATGTGTGCCGTGTATCATGACAGCACACCAACAGTCTTAGAGGATGTCTTTGAAGTTAGTAGATTTCTTGGGAGGGGTGGAAACAGAAGAATGGCCTGATGTATATGCCATTGCTTGGCTATTTCAACCCATTACTATCAGTCAGGGTCATTTCATTTAGTGGAAAAAAAAAACCCTAGAGCATTTATATTAGCGCAAAAAGGCTGCTCTTAAATCTAAGTTGTAGAATTACAGTTAAGTCCAAGTTTTCATTCTTGATGTGTGTTAAACACAACAAAGGCAGTCATTTTAATGTACTGACAATCACATATCACTACAATTTCTTTTTCATATTACAGCTTGGCATGTGGAGTGGAAAAGTACACAATAGCTCACTCATTCACGAATCGCCTATACCGCTTTATCCTGTATACACCCAGGAGACTTACAGTAGGGCACAAGGTGGGGTACACCCTGGATGGGGTGCCAATCCATTGCAGGGTACACACAGACACATGCTAATTCATGCTAATTTTGGGAACGATAGTTAGCCTAATGTGCATGTCTTTGGACTGTGGGAGAAACCGAAGTATCCAGAGGAAACCCACCAAATATGGGGAGAACATGCACACAAACCCTGAGGTGCAAACCCGGACCCTGGAGGTGCAAGGCAACACTGCTAACCACTAAGCCACCGTGCTGCCATTTTAAATGAAACTATACTTTATTTCTAGACTTATCTCCAAGGGTAAAAATAGTGTAAAGTTCTTAACAGTACTACAGTATGTAGATAAAAGTACAGGAGAAGGAGAATAAAGCATGAGGGCGGAAACAGTCCTGTAAATTTTTAGAAGTTTGTCTTTACTGCAATAGACCTGGCTTGACGTTTGAAATTCATTTGGCATTTAAAGTTTTGTACACTCAGCTACCTACTGTAACTGTCCTGGGATTAAATTCCAAATAGTGTTAAATGGAAAGCTAGTGTGCTATGTAGTTTGTACAATTCCTTGTTCCACACATCATGTAATGCCCTTGCACAGGGGTTAGAGTTCGATTTGGGATTCAGCTTTGTATTAGAAGCTAGTTTGATTTGAAACTCACGTTACCTGTCAACAAAGCAGTGAGGTGAGTCATGAACTTGTCAGCATGTTGCAGGAAACTTGCACTCACGTTAACTAGCAGTAATGAGGGATTGAAACACAACACGGATGGTTCAGAGGCAATTTGGAACGACTAATAAGCAATTACTATGGAGACACAGTGTTGTTTAAGATGACATAATTTTACCAGATGTGTTTTCTTACTGAAAGTCCTTCCGTGACTGGCTTGTGGATTTTGGCACGCAGCTGCTCTCCCCTCTTTCCATTACTGCGTACTGCACTTCATTCCGTTAATGGTATTATTAGTAGTAATAGTATTACTACTTCTAATATGACTTCTACAGAAAATTATTTATACTATTTTCAGAAGATCAAAGATGTTAAGTTCAGCCTTTATTTGTCACATATACATTACAGCACAGTGAAATTCTTACTTCACATATAACTGGGGTCAGAGCGCAGGGTCAGCCATGATGCAGCGCCCCTGGGGCAGATAGGGTCAAGGACCCAACAGTGGCAACCTGGTGGAGCTGGGGCTCGAACCGCCAACCTTCCGATCAGTAACTTAGTGTCTTAGCCCTCTGAGCTACCACTGCCCCAGATGATTCAACCATCCAGATATAGGAGTCAGCAGTGATATCTGGGTGGGAGGGATGACATTACTGCCTCACTTGTCAATCAAAGCAAAACTAACCAATCCTGGGTGTCTGTAAGAGTGTATACAAAAGATTGCAATTAGTGCTTTTCTCAATGTTCTGGTTCCCTGTGATGTGGAAAATATTTAGTTGGTTGACATCAAGTGTCACTATGGGAAACAAAAGGTACACTGTATGAATATTGGTGGGGGTGTTTAGGAAAACATTGTTAATTCATTTCTAATAGGCATATCAAAACCATGCCAATACATTTGCACTGGCTAAAACACAAAGCTTGCCCTGCTTGAATTTGTTTGTCTTAATCAAGAAACAGGTACCAGAGCTAATTTTAGTGCCGATTAATCCACCTGATTTTTGCTTTTGTCTTACCGGATGAAAAGGACACCTTTATTATTGTTATGCAGCATACAGCATTCTTGACTTCACATGTCTCAGCTTGGAAGAAGTCTGTGGTCAGATCACCTGGCCAGCCATTGCATGAAACACCTGGACCAACTTTGCACAAGGGAACAAAAGTGGGACTGGGAATTTAACCCTTATCCTGCTGAGCTGCCACTATTGATATGACTTACAGACATCACATGCATGCATATACCCCAGGACTAATCCCAAGTATGGCCAGAGGATTTGCTTAAGGGCACACTGCTATGATCCTATTGCAGCCAAATTGCTTGGATGTAAATGTAGGCATTAGATTTTCCTCTGGGTCAATCACGTTAGGACTGGAACACTTCATAGACTTAATTGATTATGGACTGGAAAATAATGTCATCAATTTGCTTGCAATGTACAGAATATGCTACAGAAATGTCTGCTTATTTTCTTGACATGGCCGAGAGGAAGATGTCGCCAAGTGATAGAGTGTGAAAGATTTGGTTTTACATATAAAATAAGTAAAATTTCCTTATACACTGGTGGCCCGAAAGTATTACAACATATGCAACACATTATGGTTCTCCCTGTGAACAAAGCAGATGATGTCACTAATTAGTTCTAGCCTATCTAACTGAAGAGTTGCTTTAATTACAATCAGCTGGTTTAGTTAATGGATGCAACAAATATGTGGCAGGACTTTTACTTTTTAAAGCCAGGGTGTCCACGTTTGCTCAAAAATAGCTAAAACTGAGTCCTGCAGGCTTTGAAGAATAAAACATGTCATTAATATTGATTGTTTATTGCATAAAATATATTTTTTCATATAAAAATGAGAATTTCATTAAAACAATGAATTTCACTTCTGTCTCAATACATTTCGCCACCAGTATAAAGAGAGAATGTCTGCCATACTCCTGTGAATCAACTGGGTAAGACGCTGAGTAGCAAAATATTTGATGTGTCAGCTCAAAACTTTCACTTTTTACAGCACTTCTAATGGTTTCATCTGGTCAGAATTGTAAATTAGTGGTGTACTAATTCATGGTGAATGCCACTGAACAGTTAAATTGTCATTACAACCATGTGTGCACACCTCCTGTGAATTACTTAAAACTCGACTCTTTCAAATCCTCTAGTGTTTTGGATGACTGATGATGCGGTTCAGCTGTAGTTCATGAGAACACAAGCAGGAACTATTTCACATCCACAAAAAAGAAACAAACAACATGATTATAAAATCTTACTAAACAACTCAGACATAGTGGTCAGTAAAATGGTTTCTATTAAACTATGGCTGTGGTTGATTCTAAAGGGATTATGACGAAGCCCCATTGCGTCTGAAGGATCCACTCTTCACAGTGGAGACCTCAAAAGGGTCTCCCCACATAGGGGTCAAAAGTAACAGCCATTTGGAACACCCTTGAATGAGTTTATAAAGCTAAAACTGTTGGTTTGTTGTGGCACCATCACTGACGCTCCTGTAAACTAGAGCAATTATCACAGTTTAATAATGAACAGATGAAAAAAGCAACAACAACTCAACAAAAAAATTCCCAAGCTGCCACTAGTTATATTTACAAGCAGATGTTCTGATTTTGAAACGTGACATTTATCATCAGTACCCAGGAAACTCTAGGCGTCGACTAATTCTACATAATAACCTAGAAGATGACTAAATCTAGGTCAAATTGGGTTGGTCTGTCTATTGACCTGTTTCTGTCTGACTTTAAACATCTTTTGATGTGATTTTTAAATTTACATCTCCAAACAGTAAGGGGCAAGAACACAGAAAAAAAATTAATTGGGGTCTAAAAGATGTCCAAAAAACACCAACACTGGACATCCCATAACCATGTAAACAAGGGAAGATATACTGTATTGGACAATCATTTGCAGAACACACGATTCACAATTTACACATTATACTGTATACAGTATAGTGCATTCAGAAAGTATTCTGATTCAGTTCACTTTTTTCAATAACAACCACAAGTTGTTTGGGTAGGACGTGACAAGCATGGCACATATGGATTGGGGGATGTTCTGCCATTCTTCTTTGCAAATCCTCTCAAGCTCAGTCAGGTTGGATGGGGACCATCAGGTGACAGCCATTTTCAGGTCTCTCCAGAGATGTTTAATAGGGTTCATGTCAAAGCTTTGGATGGGCCACTCCTGTGTTGTCTTGGCTGTGTGCTTAGGATCGTTATCATGTTGGAAGGTGAATCTTTAGCCAAGTCTGTGGTGTGGAACAGGTTTTCATTGAGGATATTGCTTGACCAGTCTCCCAGTGCCTGTTGCTGAAAAACACCCCCAGCAGGGTGCTGCCACCACTATAGTTTTACTGTTGGGATTGTTTTGGGCAGGTGATGAGCAGTGCCTGGTTTCCTCCAGACATAACATTTAGAATTGAGGTAAAACAATTCAATCTCGTTTCACCAAACCAAATTATTATATAATAAATGCCATTGTGAATATTTTACACATAAAAGGAATTATTAAGTAAATAAATTATTTAAATTATATTGATCACTTTAGCTTCATCCAACCCTACAAATACATGCCATCGGTGGGATCATTAGGGGAGTGTTTATCATTTTCAAATGTCTGTACTTAATTTGCTGTCAAATCTTACAGTATGTCTTGCAGCAAATGCCTAAATACATTTTATTTTCAATTGTTGTTTTTAATGTAATGTGATTCGAGACCAAAATTCCCTGAAGCAGAAGTCACCATGGTAACCCATTGTTCCTTAATGAGCCTTTGAAATGGCCATGATCAGACCCAGTCCAGCTGCATGCTTGTCCTTCACCCACTCTAAAGCAAGAGAGATAATACTTCATTTGAACAATACTGGCTTTTCTACTCTAATTAATTTCTTTATGATTTTATTTATTCGTTTGTTTGTTTTTCTTAGAAAAGAAACTCTGCCTCAAAATTGTTGCCAAAGACTTGAAACTGGTCCAATTACTGAGTCTTGTGTATTGTACTGTATATTGTATTAATTGTGATCTATCTTGTTGACTCTAGCACCAAGTCATATGCATTTGGTGAATCAAATTTAAGTGGAGACCATATATATGAAGACACTGGACACCAACCTTTCGGACACCAAACGATATAAGCTGATCAGCCATAACGTTAAAACCATTTTCAAAGTATTGTGTTGGTCCCCCTTGTCTCACAAAAATAGCTCAGACCCATTGAGGCATGGACTTCTTTGATGTTGTGCTGTGATATCTGGTACCAAGATGTTAGCAGCAGATCCTGCAAGTTGTGAAGTCTGGCCTCTATGGATCAGAAAGGTTCGTCCATTCTTGAGCAATTTTTGCAATGTAGCAGGGTGCATTTTACTGCTGTCAGGGAATATTGTTACTACAACAGAGTGTGCCTGGTGTGTAACAGTGTTTAGGTAGGTGGTACATATTAAAGTAACTTCCACAAAGTTTATCACCAGAACATTGGTCAAAGTCTCACACTGCCTTTTGGTGCCATGTCTTCCCCAGGTAAGCAATATACGCATTGCCAGCTGTCCATATAATGCAAAAGAAAATGTGATTCTTCAAACCAGGTGACCTTCTTAAAGTGCCCCTGATGCTCACAAATCCATTATCTGACCAGTTTGTGGCTATACAGCCTGCAAAGCATTGTGTTCTGACATCTATCATAGCCAGCATGACCTATTTAGCCAATTTATGCTACAAGTGCCCTTGTGTGATTCTGACACCAGCTGGGAACACACCACAAGACCTGATATTTTGACATTAGCCATCTCAATTTGGCCCTTATTAAAGTTTCTCAGATTCTTAAAATAAAGCTTTCCTCCTTCCAGCAAATTAACTTTGAGAAGTGACTGGGCCAAACTTAGCTCGCCTAATCTTGTTTCATTAAATAGGTGGGACAGCTGGGATATAACTACACTAATCCTGCATGTGTATGATTTCCTGTGTGAAATTATTAGAATTATTAGAGACTGTTGGAATTTAAAACCAGAAAAGAAAAGCCACAAACACCCCCTATGTTTACGAATGTTCTTAACTTATTAAGAAATGTAATTAACTTATTAGATGCCAATATATATTTAGAGTTAACAAGCTGCTGAAACATGTATAACCACACCTGCATGCTATTTACACACACACACACACACACAAATTTCAGCTCAAAGGAGGAGTCAGCACTTCCAATCCACTATACTTCTTCTTAAATGCAGCTAATATCCGCTAGATGTCTATTCTGTGTGTGGGCTACTGGTGTTTATACACGGGCCCCAGCTCTGTCAATGGGAAACAAACAAGGTGGCACAGACTCTGCCAACACTATTCTAGCCAATCAGCAACAGGGGGCGTTTGTGCTCGCACATAGTACAGTAAGACAGGGAAAGTAAGGGGAGGCATTAAAGTCTCTGCCTTAACAGCTCATGTAAATGAATGAGGGGTTGCAGCTTCTACAGGAGCACTGGAAGAAGGGGTGTATTGTTTGGCTGCTGAGTTCAAATATCAATTTCTCCAATATTACGAAAGAAATAATTCTTAAACGTATAAAACCCTAAATTATATGGCTATGGCTGAAAATTCCAAAACTGTGTCAAGGTACAAGCTTTCTTCTACAATAAAATCATGATGACTGCTGGTGTGTGTGTGCATCGCTTACTTGGAGAAGGATGCATGTTGGGAAGAAGGCAAACCAGCAGCAGCAGTGTAAAACTCTGGTCTGGGCAGTCGCGTAAGTGTTACTTTGACACATATCACCTACATTAATGCAGAAGTTGCTGACCAAGTACACCCCTCCATTCAATGATGTTACTGTACCTAATAGCCATGCCCTTTATCTGCATGATATTGCTCCCTGTCCCACTGAAAATATTGTTCAGGAATGGTCAGCGATGACAAATAATGAAATATATTAACTTGGCCTTCGAATACCCCAGATCTCATTCTGATCAAGAATCTACAGTATGTGATGCCTATGGAGGGCCTGTCTTGCAACTTACAGGAATTAAACAATCTTCTGTTAACATCATTGTGCTAGATACCACAACACAAATTCAAAGGTCTTGTGGAGTTCATGCCTCAATGGTTTAGGGCTGTTTTGGAACCACAAGAGGGACTTACACAAAATTCGTCAGGTTTAAATGCTATGGCTTATATACAAGAAAAAAGGCTAAAAAACAAAACAAAAAAAGAAATAGCAATTATCTGCTGCAATGACAGTTGGCCCAAACTAACTCTAAAGCCTGAGAATTGCGCTGACTGGCCAAACTGCAGACCACAGATTGAAGAGCTTGTGGTGTGTGTGTGTGTGTTTGGCTGAGTCAGGCTTTGAGCCCACAGGCACAGAATTACAAGCCCAGGTGCAGCCCATTAGCTCCCATCTGGAGGCCATATCGCCACTTAACCTCCTCCCACAAGCTCACCAGAAGGGCCTAAAAAGATACAGCACCTAAATTAGCACTGGTGTATTACTTCTTAGCCACTTTAAATGGTCCTGATAGCAATTAACTCTCATGCTTTCTCTTGTCACAATTTTGTAAGTGTTCAATACAGAAGTAAAATATTACAGTACGATGTACTGTTACATTCTGTATTGTGCGTGTGTAATTAGCAGAATATTTAATTTAAACACACACACACAAAAGTCTATGATGACTGTAATAGCCATAAAGTTTTTGGATAGAGATATAGTATCATACATACTGTGCATAAAGTAAAAATTACCAATTTACTTAAAACTGTTGCATTTCAGCATTACTAATTTATAATTATAAGTAAAGTGTTTTCATGGTAAAAGGAAATGTGGATTCTAGGAAATTCTAGGCTATACAGTGAACTTACCCTTTCTACCCAAAATTGTATATGCCTTTCTCATTTTGTGGAATTTGTAACCTTGTGCATTTATTATATAATTTATTAAGATCCAGAGGAAAACAGCATGCATATAACACTTTTGTGGCATGTACAGATCTCAAATAAGCAAAGTGAAGAAGAGTTTACAGTTTGCAACCAAAAATTGAAGGCGGTGCATATATCTATCTATCTATCTATCTATCTATCAATCATACATGCTGTAGTAAGTATATTCAAAATCAGCATAGCTTTGATGCAGTCATAGGCTTGAGGGTGCCGCCCAGCTGAAGGTGCTGTATAACACACACCAAGCAGTACCCTTGATCAAGGGTTAGAGAGAGATTTGGGATGTTGCGTAAAACAAATTAGCTTTGGGTTAGCTGTGAACAAAACAACATAGACAATTCAGAAGCAATTCGGGAATGACTTAGAAGCAATTAGTAAGGAAATAATGTGTTCTTTCAGATGACATAATGTTATCAGATGTGATTTTTTTTTTTTTTGCTGAAAATGCTCGACAGGCAGCCATTCTTTAATTTTTTGAGTAACGCAAACCATAATGACCTATTTTCACCCATGATGGTGACCAACAGTTAGTGTAATAAATGATGGGTATAACACCTGTAATGTTGAGAGATAATTAAACCTTTTTAAATATTCATACTGTATGTGTGTGTGTGTGTGTGTGTGTGTGTGTGTGTGTGTGTGTGTCACATGTCATTTGAACCATGAGCCATGTTGCTGCCAAGTTCGCCCCCAGGCTACTGACTAAGAAGCAGAATGAACATCACGTCAAAGTTTGCCAAGATCTCTGTTAGCATACCGTCAATGACCTGTCATGGACTAGACACTTCTCCAGGGAGTGAGGTAGGAAGTGAGTCGTTACCCCAAGTGAAGGAGTTTAAGTATATCAGGGTCTTGTTTACAAGTGATGGAACATTTGGAACTTTTGAGAATCGGAGCAGCGGGGCGGTAATGCAGTGGCTTTACCGCACTGTTATGACAAAAAGAGAGTTGAGCCAAAAGGCAAAGCTCTCAATCTACCGGTCGATCTTTGTTCCAACCCTCACCTATGATCATGAGCGCTGGGTCATGACCGAAAGGACAAGATCACGAATACAAGATGACAAAATGAGTTTTCTCAGAAGGATAGCTGACTTTTCTCTTAGAGATAGGTTGAGAAGTTCAGTCATCCGTGAGAAACTCAAGAGTACAGTCGCTGCTCCTTTGCGTGGAAAGGAGTCAGTTGAGGTGGTTTGGGCATTTAGTAAGGATGTCACCAGGACACCCCTTGGCACGTCCAGCTGGATGGAGCCCATGGGGCAGACCACGGACTAGGTGCTGAGATTATATCTTCACACTGGCCTGGGAACGCCTCGGGATCCCCAGTCAGGATTAGCTGAGGTGGTTGGGGAAAGGGAAGTTTGGGGTTCCCTGCTAGGACTGCTACACCCATGACTTGATTTTGGATAAGCGATTGAAGATGGATGGATGGAGGGATGGATGACCTGTCCTTCATGTCGAGGATCATTATCGGTGACAGAACTTGGGTGTAGGGGTATGACCCATACAAAATCAACAGTCTTCTCAGTGGAGAAGCAATCATTTCCATAATCAAATCAGGCGAAGCAAGTGCACGGCATACAGAGATAACCTTGAAACTTTTTGATACCACCTCGTATACAGTACAAAGGGTAATCAATTTATCACTATTAAAAACTTTCGGTTATATTTGGTAGGTAGTAAGTACTATTTCTGCACCATTTTTATTATTATGACATATAAATCTGTTTATTGAAAATTAGTT
>JAQMYK010000035.1:24568103-24582313 GCA_030014345.1 Clarias buthupogon | reverse complement strand
GACTGTGGGAGGAAACCGGAGTACCCGGAGGAAACCCACCAAGCACAGGGAGAACATGCAAACTCCATGCACACAATGGATACAATCATTAAAAGAATGTGGAAGGTAAAAAGTCAAATTAATTCTGATGACCATGATGACCGTTCTCACAACCAAGTCACACAATCACATACCAGAAATATATCTGATCTCGGACCGCATATGAATGTCATTCAGATCTGATTTAAAAAACATCAGATTTGTAATGGGAATGTAGCCTCAGTCACATACACACTTTTTTTTCATATGTTAACATACAGATAAGACAAAACATAAGAAAATAATTTAGACAGCAATTTGATACATTTAAAAACTAATATCATATTGGTGTGTATTCAAAATCTAAAAAATAAACAGAAAATATTTTAAAAATTAGACCAGAAAAAATGACCAAAGTTGATTAGCTCCATTTACTGTACCTAATGATCTATCCAGGTGTTTTGTCTTCACATTCATTAACATCTGTACAGAAGGTCACAATATTGCATTGTTATTTTAAGCAATGTATGGAACATTCAAAAGACAAAGGCTTATGTTACTACTTGTAAAATACTTTAATATTAGTAATATTAACAGTACACTTACTGCACTTTATCAGTGTTAGCACACTGAGAACTTACAACTGAACTTACAACCCCCTTTGTGGTGTTTCTTTCTTCCTTTCTTTGTCAAACAGGGAGCAACTATAACAAGGCAAAGCAATTCCCCTTCTGGGATTAATAGAGTTCTTTAAATATTGAATCTTGACTAGAGTGGCCAGGAGAGGGAGTGGGAGAAGGGGAGGTGGTTGTAGGGATGGTGGAGGACCGCAGGAAGAGAAACCAAGATCAGTAGTCTCTGATGACATTAGAGTCACTATAATTTTTCATCGGCTAAATCATGGTCTCTCCATGAGAGAGGCTGGACTGAAATCTGCCATGCTTAACATTGGCATATATTGTGCAAATACTCCAGCAGAACAGCAGACTATATTTGGTATTATGAAAGGACATGTGACTGAACGGTATTTTACAATTGTACTATAAATTGAGCCTCCAGAATGTCTTGGGGGCCATCATTTGTAATCGTATGGGAAAGTGTGACATTAACCACACCAGTGTCCTCATACAGTAGATTGGTCTGAGAAACATTTCCACATGCAATGAAAACTGTATTGCAGGCAATATTTTTGAAAGACAGAAATTTTATGTTGGCATTTTAGAATTGTAAAACAAATGCAAAAAAAAAAATATGTCGATTTTTTTTATTAAGAAATCTAAGAATTATTGATGAATTCCTTTAAATTGATTACATCTCGGACAGCAATGAAGGACTATGCTTATTTTGTATTGGAAATTTTGTGGTTTTGTTTTGTACAATTTTGTTGGTTTATACAGTATATAAAAATATATCCTCTCAGATCAAATTAAAAAATGGCAAGTAAGCATTACTCTCCATATATAAGCATTTTGCTGCATTCTGTGTATGGTTGTGTACACAACAAATAAAATTATGTATTTGGTATTGCCACATGTTAGTGCTGTTTTGATCATTTTGCTATGAGGAACCAAAGTGTTGTTTCAAAACACTCCAAATCTTGTTGAGTGAGAGCTTTAGCCAGTGTTATGGTAGAATGCACTGATTTTGAGACATGTACTGTATTGTGTAAATGTTTTGTGTAAGCGTTTTTGTGTGCTTAATGCACTTTTCATGCAGGATTTACTATTGTGCTCTTAAAACTGCCAAGAGTTTAACCAATTGGAAAAATGTATAATACCTTTACACAGATAAAAACCTGGCTAGCTAGGCTACCTCACTCAGCTAGCTTATGACTTACCTACGTTTCTACATCTTGTATGTTTAATGGCAAAATCCTAATAACTGCGCACATTTTCACAGCTGCAATGTTTACATATTGACCTTTAGTAGGTTTTTAATTTCCTGGAGTTAAATATGTCATTTTTAATCTGTCACAGTGGCCAAAAATAATGTATAGAATTTTAATATTTTTAAAATTCAAGTTAAATAAAAATTGTTATGGCTTTATACCATTTCAATAATCCAAGTACTCGAGTGCATTAAAAGACTCAATCTAGTTTGTTGGATATTTGCCAGCAATCAGTGATATTTTTTTCCTAGCAATTAACTGAACTATTCCTAACCTGTAGCTTGTAGAAACAAGCATAAAACAATTAAAGTAAGTATACTTTCAGTTGATAATACTATACATCTTCATCCTTATGGCTTCTGGCAGAAGGTACAAGAACAGCCATGCCACCCCCAGAAAACTCTGCAGCAGTTTCTTTCCTGAGGCTTTTCAGATTACTCACTCTGATTACACTGGATGAGCCTAGGTGCATGGAATTAGTAAAGAGGTGAACATAAACATGAGCATTAGGAGTATGAGTGTCATGGGGGTCATGACTGTTGATTAACATTGAGGTTTTGAGAGGGTGTTGATTTCACGGTCTATTTATTGTCCTCTATACAGTATTTATTCTTAATGCATATTGTTTTTGTCCACTTTATATACAATATAAAATACAGTAACAGTAGTATTGTAATATGAGTATTATACATTGTGCAACACTCCTGGAGAAGTTACGTTTCATTATAATGTACTGTATATAAGAAATGCAGAGGAATAAAAACAGCATATGCATTCATATTGTTCCACCATATGTGGTATACTATGCATAATATTGCTCAGCTGTATGTAATTTAGGACACAGGCTAAAGAAAATGAGGACAAGGGAAATGTGTCATGAGCTCCATAGAGTGTTGTCACAGATAGAGAAATATGTTACGTCCCCAAAACATACATTTTTGACTTTCATTCTTTTTTTCCTATCTCTCTTTCTTTGATGTTGCTACAGTTGAATTTGTGATGGAAATACCTTGCATAAGGATTTTCTACGTTTTAAATAGTGAAAATTTAACAGAATATTTAAGACACAATTCAGTGAATAATTCTAAGCTGTGTAGTAAATATGTCTGTGCGTGTGTGCGTGCATGCATGCGTGTGTGCATGCTTGTGCGGTAACATGAGTACAAACATGTTCTCATGCTTGGTTAAAGCAGAGAGTTGATAGGTGAGCTCTAATAATGGTAAAGAAGGGGGTCTTCTTGACTTGAAGGCTGTCAAGCTGTGAAATACTGAATGTGGTGCAATGCATGCTAACACTGAACATGCGGTTAAGAGAATGCACATAACAGCAGATCTTATCCTTGAGATGCAAGTTGACTTCCAACAATGTATGCAGGCTTCAGTTTTTTCTTCTGTATACACACCTAGCATTCAGAGGGGCAAGGTTTGTACAGATTTCCATTAAAATGCATTAGTTGCTTTCAAAGTCGAACTTTGAACAGAGGTCATCTAATAATATCTGCTTGCTGCCTTTAAAACCCATTTCTCAGCTTGAAAGCTGTAAGCATACGAATGACAGCATGACTAAACTATTGGATGACGAAGCCTGTGAAAGTGATCACACATACGTTGATGATGAATACACATCATGCCACTGGGTACACAGCCAACTTCAAATATTATGAAAATGCTGTCTAATCTAAACAAATAAGGCCTAATCCTCAGTGCTGGGATTGGTTGCAGGTAGAGTGCAGCCATTAATCACTGTCTGACAAAGCGCAATCTTTGCGTGCACACACATACACAGATCTATTGCTTTATCTACAGAGATTTTACACCACTGTCAGAAAGTCTATAAACATTTCGGAGAACCCAGATGTCAAACATTTCTGTACATTTCTTACTACTTTTTGTTTCATATTAACTCATGAAAGAACGAGATGAGATGTGGCACATACTGTATAACCATGTAAAAAGGGACTGGCATAGAAAACTGTTAAAACGTGAGCTTTGGGAGATTTTCACTACTGAAAACCAGACTTGTCAACCTTTGCCTGGTAACAAATTCCTTTTAAATGAAATGCTGAACTTCATTTAGCATCATCACTTGGGTATTCAGGGTCATCAGTTCAAATCGCATCTCCAGTCTGTGTTCTTGGTGGGCTTCCTCAGGGTCCCCTGGTTTCCTCCCACAGTTCAAAGGCATGCGTTGTAGGCTGATCAGTGTTTTCAGTGATTGCAGTCCTAAGGTGATAAACTCCAGGATAAACTACAGGCCCCTTCACAGGAAAAGTGGTACAGAGAATGGATGGATGAGCTTAAATAATATATTATGATCAGAGTATTACATCACTATTTTAGATAGCCCTATTTACAAGGCATTGCAACATGATTAAGACAATTTTTCAAATTTCCCTTTTTTCTATTTGTGCTAAATCCTGTTCCATTAGCCATTTTCTACTGACACACAGTAACAGGTGTCAACAGTAAACAGTAAACAGTATCAGGACCCAGTGCTCCCACTACAATTCCCCCTCCTATAAAATAAAACAGCTTGCTCCATCTATCAGAAAATAAATAGACCAATGCAGAGCAGAATGGGGTATAAATAATAAATAATATTTGATTGAACTTTATTGAACCAACAATATAAACAAACATGTATCAAACAAACCATATATTTAAGAAGCTATCCAGCAAGAGACAGACAGACCAAGAGCCATGTAGCGTACCCAGGTTAGCTACTAAGAAATACACACTGAAGCTTAACATCTGTTTTTTTTTTCTTTTTCAGTCAGCACACCACATGACGGATACTCCTTAACCTGGTGATATATATCCGTCGTTTCTGTGGCAGTTACTTGAGGGTTCGGGTTGCCAGTTTGACTCCTGATTGTCATCCACACGCACTTTGGGAACGACAATTAGCTTAACCTCATGTCTTTTGTCGACTGTGGGAGGAAACCGGAGTACGCAGAGAAAACCCACTAATTGCCACCAACTACGTAGTGCCACCAACCGTGCCACCAACATCTGTAATTGATGAAATTCAACTTGAAATTATTGGGTTTTATTCTCACTGAGAATAAAACTGTTTCTTTTTATTTGTGTGCATATGTCCCCCGAAGTGTACTTACTGTAGGCTTCATTCTATAAAAGATTTGTCCATTGACAGTCATTTTAACACGTGGGGAGGTGCTTGTTTATTTTGTGTGGCCCTGAAACTTTCTTACACTTGTGTAATTTAAATATGGATTCAATTGTTCTAATAATAAACTTCAGAAAATACTGTATGTCATATTTGATAAATGTTTTGAAAAAATAAATTAATAAATAAAATTGGCAATTACTTTATATATACTATATATATATATATATATATATATAGAGAGAGAGAGAGAGAGAGAGAGAGAGAGAACACCCTACTGTTTTGTGCTTCTGACTTCAAGAGTTTCAGGCACATTACATAACACTATAAGTGCATATGTATAGTATATTTATTTAATTAAATATTCATTTGAGAAAAATAAATACATGATAATTTGCTCATTTAAAATCTGTAATCCTTTGTGAACCCTTCTGGATAATCAGCCTTTTAAGGATATCATCAAGTTTGCATGTGTTTTTATACACAAACCTTAAATCAAGGCCTGAAATTGTTTAAATCTGCGGCCAACTGACACATATTTAGGCATAAATTTTCAAGTTCTGAAGTGTGGAGAGAAATGTTTATAAATTCAAATCAACATGCTTCATGTTTCATTGGGAAATTTCATAAATAAGGACAGAAAGTTCTCACAGTGAGTTTGTCGCTCTGATGAATGATCTCACAGGCTTTCATCAATCCTGTGCAGCAGCAGCACAGTTAGGAAAGAGCACAACTGGGAATGTGGCCCAGGATCCACTTAAAGCTTGCACAGATCTACACAATTCATTACATGAGAGGTGAGATGAGGAGTGGAAAAAAAAGGAGATAAAGATTTGAGTAAGCTAGAAACACACGTAAGAGCTAGATTGCATTGAGTTCACTCCTTCCTAGACTTTCGTTCTATGTTACAGTTTTTCCTGGGGGGGTAAATTGTTCAACAACATGGCATGTATTGAGGGAAATCTATATGTCAAACTGACACCTTTTTTAATGCTAGACAATTACCACAAATATAATTTAAAAATAAAAAATAAGAGGAATTAAATTTTTAAAAAAGTGCTTTTATGTCTCTTCATGTAAGTGTATATTTGTTGCTTGACCCAAGAACCAGGTCACCACTTTTTCAAGCTTATTCTAAAGTTGTCCTGTCAACATGACATAGCGGCTTGTGCAACAGAAATCTCTTATTTCACAGTGCATTTCATTTCATTGATGATTTAAAATTTCGACAAGCTTTTTTCCCCCTATTGTGATCTCTTGTGGATGTTTGGCTCAGCAAATTGAAACTGAAAGAAGCATGGTGCGTTTCTTTTCCACTTAACTCACTTACTGTATGTCAGTCTATATTTAGACAAGATGATGCACACAGTTACTGGTAATTTAGAAAAAAAAGAAAATCTGTTAAAAGTCATGCAGATAACCATAATGGGATGCTAAAAAGTTGTCAGCCATTAAATGTGGTTATGCAAGCAATTTTGTGGACTTTTCAGGAATCCTGCTTTGTGGTGTCAAGTTAAGTTCAAGCTGAAGAGTGTCAGAGAGTACTAATCTGCACGCACATCCTCAATCGTGATCACATTTCGAACTCTAACTTCATCCATTTGCCAAAAGAAACCCAAGTGTTCCCCAAGTGCGTGCAGATCTGTGTGAGAACAGAGTTTAGTGTGTGTGTGTGTGTGTGTAAGAGAGAACGAGAGAGAGAGAGAGAGAGAGAGAGAGAGAGAGAGAGAGAGATCTCTCTGATGGATAAAAACTGGGTGATGGTGCTTTGTGGCTGACCCTGCCATGCCCTGCAGTCCCAACATACAGCATCTCCCACACCTCTACTGAGCCGACACTGGGAAAATAACTGCAATTAGGGAGCTGTTAGGGAGCCAAGCGTGCACGTCGTGACACATTACCCAAAGCTGAGCAGCACTTTAGGCAACAGGGGAGCAGATATATGGCCAATTGTCAAACAACGAAAACATTCGTCTAAGTGTTTACTGTGTCATTATACCCCTAAACACAATGCTGTCACGAACTGCTGTGTAATTATCAAGTCTAATTATTTCAAACTGTAAGGTGACTCTATGATCCCTACAGACAGACAAGTAAAACCTGAAAATGAAGATGCTTTCGTCAAATATAAACCCTAGTCATGTCAGAGTCAAAGTTTTTTTTCCTTTTTTTTTTCCCCTGCTTATTTTGCTTTTCTTTGCTTTTCCTTAAAGGGCTTTCTATGTGAGTCTAATAAAAATATGGTTCCCTAGTGTAGATAAATTTGTCATTTATCAGGACACTGTCCTAAAGCAATTTATCTTTTGGAGCACTTTCATAAATATCACTCCCAGAAATAGTGGAAAAATTGTAACATGATAACATGACAAATATAGATGGGACTATGGAAAAGAAATAAATTAGGAGGAGGCATTGGGAGCTATCATCCTGAAAATGCTTATTTTCCTACATTAACACATCCCCAAGTGTTTTTACTCATGTTATACAACTCACTCACTCACTCATCGTATATAACGCTTTATCCTGTACACAGTGTCGCAGGTGGCCTGAAGCCTGTTCCAGGAATCTTAGGGCACGAGGTAGGGTACACCCTGGACAGGGTGCCAATCTATCGCAGGGCACATACATACCTCACACATTCACATACTCATTCACACATGGGCAATTTGGAAACACCAATTAGCCTAATCTGCATTCCTCCTGTGGGAGGAAATCGGAGTATCTTTAGGAAACCCACCAAGCACGGGGAGAACATGTAAACTCCACGCACAGAGAGGCGGGAATTGAAGCTGGCTGGAAATCGAACCCGGATCTTAGAGGTGCAAGGCGACAATGCTAATCACATATTATGAGCTTCTAAAAAACGTTTCTTGTGAACGAGTGTCCTTGTGATTAAGTTTACAAACAACAATGTACAAGAACTTTTGCATCAACATAAACCTGTGATTTAAATAATAGCTCGAACTATCGTGAGCTTCGTACAAACTTACTCATTAGCGATGTTTGATTTTGCCTTAAGGAATATTTATGAGTGTTGAGTAAATCCATTAATTATCATTGGCTCTTCTGTGGAGACAAGACTTTGACAGGCAGACGGCGTCCAAGACAAACCTGTGTTTAGAAAAGCCTATAATTTTAACATGTGAGTTCCATTAAGTGGTCTTCAACCACGGACAGTGATTACATTTCGCTGTGTCAGTCTACACTGAATCTTATCCAGCTGTGGGATGCAAAGTTAGCGGAAATCAATGATACAGTAAAATGTGTGCATGAGAAGGGTACTGTACATATGCAAATATTTTGACCAGAGTGGTCATGCTGCAGTGGAATCCATCTATTTATCCATCTATTTATCCATCTATCTATCTATCCATCCATCCATCCATCCATCCATCCATCCATCTATCTACAGTATCTATCTATCTATGCTATTTTCTGTAATGTATTACAGTTGAAGGTCACAGTCAATGACAATATAATAAACATAAATACCAAGAACAGGCCTGTTGCAAAAAAAAAAGTGTTTCACATGAGTATGTGCATAATATGCAATCACATGGGGGAAAAAAAAGTAAGCTTAGCATGTGGTGTACTGTAATCATTTCAACAATATGTGATCATGTGAAAAAAAAATCACAATTGAACAAATGAAACACACATTAATTAATGAACAACAAAGATAATCAAATGTAAAAAGACTACTACATGTGAAATGTGTTAAAATGTATGAAAAATAACACAATAAGTTTCTAAAGAAGAAAAAGTTAATGCAACTTTTCTTCAAGCTTATTGGGTTAGGGGTGAGCCCAAAAGCTTAGCAGCTAGATCATTTGGCTACGCTGTCCAACTCTGGGTGAGCACAGCCAGATCACTCCCACTGACAAAGACCATTGTCTCATACCGAGCCTCTAATCAAGGCAATGTGGAGGCTGAAAACACACACACGCACACACACACACACACACACACACACACATATATATATATATGCATGCACACACTCCCAGCTTGGCCAAAGGAGAGCAAGGATGTTTCATATGACCATTATGCTTGCCAGTAACTAGAGCTTACAGATTTGGTGTGACTTTTGTGTCTCTTGCCACCAATTTGTTCACAGAATTGATGTGCCGCATTTTTTCCCCTTTTTTTTTTGCAAATGACGTTGATGCCCTGGACGCTGACAAAAAGAACAGGGCAGAAAGACAAAACTGTCATTATGTCAGCCATCTCAAGCCTGTTTGTTGTCCACCTGAACTGCAGGCCCTTTGTGAAAGCAACTCCAAACTTTTTTATTATTATATATTTTTTTTTAAGAAACTCATCATTCTTATCACGTTTACTGTAAAGGGAAGCCATTACTCATATTATTCAACATAATAAGTCTGGCCAGAAAGAAAGAGAATCACTTCTGGGTGTGTGAGTCATGAGCAACATGGATAATCTGTTTTACTACTCCACTCTTTCACCGCCACAGCTGTTGGAATGCCTCTGTTTTATTATGACTAAAGTCGAATTATCATGGATTTTCTTGTACTCAAAGATGAGGTTAAAAGTCACAAGTGCGCTTTACAGTCGGTCTTTCAAGGATTTAGGATTTCTGGATTGAAATCAGACTTTTATCTTCTCCAGAAAGGTTGTTGCTTTGGTGACCCCCCAAACGGAACCACATTTATAGCTAGACTTGGGATATAGAACAAGTCTAAGCAGCCTATGTGAAAAGTCTGGGAGTGTGTTCGAGTCAACATTGTGCAAGTTTGGGCAAAGTGATGTTCATTTCAATCAAACAAGCCTGAAAGTGACAACGAACCTGTCTGATGGTGGTCCATTAGAGGCAGCTCTTATATTATACTTGAATAACATTTAAAGAAATCCACTTTGTCATGACAGCAACTAATAATGTATGTAATATACATCAAATGAGATTAATGTACAGTGTCAAGCCTACATGAAAATCATAAGCTCTGCATACAAATTTCACAAAGCAAGAGAGAGTTGTGATATTGAAATTCCAGTGCATTAGAGGTTGCATGTAATCTGACTTTTCATTGTTATTAACCTTGTTCAAAAATGGTTACTGCATTTAAAATTTAAAAAAATCCTCATCTTGCAGGTATTCACTAAAAGCACATTAACAGTGCTTTGAGAGGGGGGGGGGATTTGTGTGGCGTAAAAAAAACACACATACTTTTAAACATATATTTTATAGTTACTATACGGCTAATGTTGTTGAACATATGTTACTTTCAGTTATTACCTTCCTTATAGCAACTATAAGCAGTCTCACATTCATTCTCTCTCTTGTAGTTAATAAGACAAGAAAATTGCCTATCATGACATAGTCTTATTAGACCCCACTGTCCTTATATGAAAACATTTTCTCACAACTACATTATGTCTATCCTCGTAGGATCCTCATATGTAGAATGGTGTGTATTGCTCTTTGGCTAAACTTCCTCCTGTTTGAAGACAAGGATCAAATTTAACAGTTATTAAGTGAGAATAAACCCGAGTGAGTAGAAATTACTGTACAAGGTTCACAACACTAGAGTTTAGGTATGATAAGGTAAAGGAAATTCATGATGTCAATAAATTTACAGTACAGTGAGTTGAATAGCAACGTGTCAGAGCTGCTGTCATAGAAGATTAAATGCACCTTCAGAATTAAACATCATTGTGCTATCGATATCTTTCCAAAACAATATGTTCCAAATGATCAATTTCAGAATGTTCAGAATTATTAATTTAGTTTGAGAATTATATCTGAAATTTATAAAAATCTTTTCAAAAGATTACAATAAAATGGTTTACCATTATAGAGGATGAAGGTTTTGTTTTCTTTTTTAGGAAATGTATTCAGTAAATCCGCTTCCCAATAGATAAAAAGCCAGGTACTGTCATACTAAATACATTGCAAATCTTAATGGAAATGAGTCAGACAAAAAGTGCACTAGCAAGATCAGAGCAGTTACTTACAAAAAGTTCATCCATAGTTGTTGAGGCTTCATTGCGATTTTAGTAAAATTTTTACTTTCAAAAAATAAACTGACTTTCACTGTAAATTATAAACGTCTCCTATGAAAGAAAATGTTATGCTTCACTTCATATACAGTTAGGTTTCTTGTTCATTATGACACTATAGGATGTGTCAAATGTAAAGCTGTTTGCTTGAGAATCAGGATTTCATTTAGTTCAGGGAATAATTTATTAATTCTTGTTACCCACCAGGTTAAGCAATCAAATGACCGGACTAATCTCTGAATCAGTCTTTGACTTTGGGTGGAGCTTTTCGTTATGTGAATCCTCATACAATAACAAATAACAATCCTGTTATTTTTCATGAGCTACAGTACAGGCTGATATTTTGACAGGTGGAGCTGGAGGTCTTTCAGAATCCCTAAAGATTAGGTTATTCATTATATTCATTTTTCCAATGACAGAAAAGGATGAAGTCACATTTTCAAAACTAATAAAATACCCAGTTTCCCCTCTGATTACCATGTCGTTTCAGTTATATTCATGATAGGATATGTTTTTACTTAATGACTTGGATGTGCATCAAAAACACCCACTCAACTAACCTGGCCACACACACATTTCATCATTTCTATTTTGCACTGTTTTGGTATTCTCGCTTCTGTGTGTCTGACAGGCAGGAGAGGGTTAAGAGAGAGGGTAAAGGCGCCCTCCAAATCAACCCCACCCCCTCCTTCATCCCTGTCTGCTTGCCAGAGGCCCTGTGAATGGTTCTAACCAGACCCATGCAGGTGATGAAACCTGAGAGGCTTTTATTCCGTTTGGGCCAAGGCACTCCTGCTTATGTGAAGAGATGTGGACTGACAGGGAGCTTTTGAACATGCACCATTGTTTCAGGAGCGCTGCCTTTAGTGAAGCGTGACCTGGGGCACTGGAGATGATGGACCTGCATTAGTTCAGTCTTAAATGGATGTCTCTCTCTCCTTCCTTGCACTTTCTCTATCTGTGTCTGTAAGATGACAGAGTAAAAAGAACAGCAAAGTGATTCAGCTTTTTAATATCACCTCACACTCATGCAGGATTAAGGCATGAGCCCATGTGAAGACCCACTATGTGCCCCACAACTGAGATTATTCACTCTGTACTATGTTTATCCTCACATTCAGTGATGAATAATGTCTAAGCATGTACATATATTTTTTAATATGATAAATCTCTTATTGGTTTTATGTTGCTGCTTTTGTACTGGTGTCCCTGCATACATATGGATTTGTGTGCACGTGTTCGTGTGTCTATATATACATTGCCAACATTATGATTCAACAAGAAAAGGGTGTGTCTGCTTGCATACTGGTTCATGTATTGCTGCCACAGGCTAAGTGACTGGCTATAAGCCAGAACACACACTCTCACATACTCATTCTCTCTATCTCTCTTGCTCTTTCTCTCCATCTGGGCTTCTTGACTTTTCTCCTGCAAGCTCCTCAGGTATACCTAAGAGATTCATGAACTGATACCAGTGTACTGTTATGTAAAATGTCATTTAAATGCCTCTAAGGTGATGAAATATCAGTTTGCCACACATTTTGAACTCCATAGTTCCACTGCTGTTGCCTCCGGTGAAACCATAAAAGCCCAGAATTCAGAAATCAGAGTCCTCATCTCTTACTGTTTCCTCCCAGAGTTTCTTTGGTTACAGAGTGGAACAGGAAAATAGTAAAAGCCAGCCCCGTAGGGACTTTTATCAGTAAGCCTGGACCGTACTGATCACTAGATCCCTGGCTAATTTCTTCTAAATACAAAGTGACATTTTACATCTGCCCCTCCACCCCGATCATTCTTTTAAATATAGGTTTACACTGTTTGACATTTACATTGGCTTTGAAATACTCCACATATCAGGTTGGATGTGGGTACCTATCTGCATGCTTCTCTTTTTGGAGGTTTCCTCTTGCATCAGAACAAAGACTCATTTTCTTTCACTGATGAGCATGATGTAAATATGACTTTTTTTTAAGGAGAAACACTCAAGATGATGAATTGCAGACTGTCATTTATTTGGGCTGGGGGGGTTGTTGACATTTCAACAGAGGTGGAAATTGAGCTTTTCATGCAATGGGCGTGAGATAACCACCCACCAGTACTTGAATGGGAAGTGCCAACAATAGCTATTAAACAATATGAGTCATACATGGATTCCACATTATTCAAAAAGTGACCTCATTCATGTGTCTGAAATTGCACATCTAACCATTTTTAGGTAATTATCTAGATGCGGGATGATTGCTATTAACTGTAATTCAGTATGCCAGTGAAATTCATTCCAATTATTTAAACAGAACCACTCCAAGATGCAGTTTACCTAACCTCCACCTAACAGGGGAAATTATAATTCAAATGGCACCCACAGAAATATTTCTGACATTTCTCCATCACAATCATAAGTATATTTTAATCCAAGTAGTCAGAAATAATGATCACAGGCAAATTCCTGGCTTCACTAAATCTAACAACCTGTATTTTTATTTCAGAAACTGTTAATTGTTGGGAGTGTCATACATATCATTTCATAGAGTTTAATAAATTCAAAGACACAGATTTCCATATTTCAGCCATACAAGCAAGAAAACAAGAGTCTCACAGCAAATTCAGCTCACTAACTAGCATTGTCCCTCATGTTGCAATTGTAATATAAAAATAATAGCTAAATAAATAAACTTTATTAAGCTAAATAAACTGGACATTTATGGGACAGCCAAATAAATACTTTCACTGATGATGACCAAACTATATTCCCACTTGCAGCCTAATGACAACATGTGTTATAAGTACAAAAACAGATGGATGTTATGCGAGTTGACTCTTCTAGTTTTTAGAGTTGAATTGTTCAAGAACTTTATTCCCGCATTCACACATACGCACACTCAGGGTGTTAGCTCTCTCTGTCCTTCTGCCTGCTTTAAAATTTTTTATTTTTTTTATAGATGGGCACTTGACAACACCCCTGACACCACATACCCCAACTGTCCAATCACTGCAGCCTTATCAATTTGGGGTTGCACTTGTCCGTGACCCAAGTGGAATCCCAGATACAGATTTACAATATTTCCACCCTCCTGATTGATCACTTCTTGGGAATGGCCATGAGGCCCAACTGTCTCAAGGATCTAAACAGAGTAGTGATGGGTCGTTCATGAACGATTC
>JAQMYK010000035.1:24496797-24507724 GCA_030014345.1 Clarias buthupogon | reverse complement strand
TTCCGGAACGAATTATGCTCGTAATCCGAGGTTCCACTGTATATATATATATATATAAAATGACTATATAAGCCATCACAATATAATGCACAGTCTCTTGAGTGGCACAGCGATAAAATATTAAGATCCCCAAAAAGCATTTTAAGGACAGCAGTGGACTAATGTCTTTTTTAAGAAGAACCTTTGCTTTTGCTTTTATCATCCCCACTTGGATGGTGCCATATGAAGGGGAGACATTGAATTGTTTAGCTAATGGGTTAGAAGTAGTAATGAATAACTGGTAGAAAAATTAAGGGGAAAAAAGCATTAGTTTGATCTGGAATAAACTTGACTGTATAAGAATAAGCTTCACTTAATTGAATTGAATTGCTCAAAAGTCCATAGGTTTATACTGATCTTGGGTTTATCTTCTCCATGTGTCCATGTGAACTCTCCTTAATGTCTCTAATTTTCACTTATTGTTTGTCTTCTGCATGTCTTCTGGTATAGTATTTGTTTACCAATGTCCAGGTCGTTTCTTCTTTAGCTTGATATGATTCTCTTTCATGTTATAAACTCATTTGTTTGCATGTGTTAACCTTTACTCACCAGGTCTGTAATTCCATTGTCTGATGCTCTTGTTTTTATTTCTTAACTTCCTTATTTCATTGTTCCCCTTGAAATTCCATAACCTTTGGGCTTCCACATGGTGGACAAACCTGCAAGCAAATGCCAAGAAACACTGGACCTTTTACAATCCCAGTTGGTTAGAATAACTGTATTTGAAATTTGCTCACGAAGAAATACTATTTATTCTATAATTAAAATATTAAAAACATTCCACAACAAACACTGATTCATGCTCACATTATCTCTGCTGGAAAACTTCTGTAAGCAAGAAATATCAAATGAATACATAAATCTTAGACTTGGAACCCAGAAATTTACACACACTACACAAATGTTTCTTTCCCAGTGTCCCATTGTTTGTGCTTTGCCTCTTTTTTATATACACTTTTTATATGCACTTAACTGTCCTAGTTTAAAGACACTGCCTCCATGCACTCACAGTGTCCTTTCCTAACTGGATTTTTATTGCAAGTTTAAAAAAAAAAAAAAAAAAAAACTAAACCCCGGCAAGCTCCGAGAAAGATAATTTATTCCCCACTTTGTTTCTAGAGCTCGGGTTCATGGGAAGAAGCTTGTGCCAAAGTGGGATTGGCCCTGGGACAAAGCTCCCATCGGACCCCTGCTTGGCTGCTGTGCTCTTCTGACTTCACACACACCGCACCTGAGTACACACATTTATACAAAAGCCTTGCACTGGTGCCGGAATATTCTACTCACTGTGTACTGACATCATTACAGCTGTTGCAAATTTAAAAAGAACTGGACGGGCATACAAACACTCCGAGATCCCAGATCCCTTTCTTTCTCTCTCTCTCTCACTCTCTCTCTCTCTCGCTCTCTCTCTTTCCTCTCTGAGGGCCAGCTGAAAGAAAAAGGGCATGGTCTAGGAAACATCCAGCAGCTCAGGACCACCAAGCAGGAGTCACACTTGCCTGTGACCAGAGCATAGAATGGACTAGGATAAGTAAAAAGAAGCAGACCTCCCCACTTCTAAATGAGGGTTTATTTTTTATGTAATCCGATTATGGTGCCCAGAATATTTCAACAACCGCAATCAATGCCACATATGAGGACCAACGCACAATGCTATCTATCTATCCATCCATCCATATATCTATCTCATGCCCTTCTATAGAATTTCCCTGATGCCCAAAGCAATTACTCAGACATTACAGCCAATTTGCATTCTCCCAGGTATTCCTCTGGAGAAATGTACATAAACTAAAGGTTTAGGCTCCAGCTGGGGATTCGAAAAAGCAGAGCGGCTGCTTCGGGTTGGCTGACTGGGCCTTTGGGTGTTGGACAGTAGTTCACTGAAGAGTTTATGGAGCAGAAAATAACCATCTTACTGAGCAGTCATAGTGCTCCCCAGGTAGTAACAAAGTGTCCCTGTCCATAATTTAATGCAGCATCTGTTAAGATCGTCATGTGAGCAATGATAGACACATGATAATAGACGACACAGATAGTCAGTCTTAAATATTATTATGTTCAGCTGTAAAACAATTTAAATAAACTGGCTATTTCCAAGTCAATTGTCCTAAAGGTTAAATAGCAGCATGAAACCTCTAAACAACACCAGAGAGCTTCACTCAAGCGGTGGCCTGAAGTAAATCAAATAAAGTTCATGAAATACATAATATACTATACTGCATAATACTTCAAATTTGATTCAAATCCTTTCCCCTTTAGACATCCTATAGAATGGTTCTTAATAGCTAACAATCATTATCTGGTAAAAGAATCTTTAAGGAACCTAGAAATTAAAATTTAGATTCAACATAAAGTTTTCAATATATATGAATGACTGATAGTATTTTCTAAGAATATTAACTGTTTGCAAATTTTCTGATACAGTTTTGAACAAGGATCTTACAGACATTAATGGAAGTAAAGCATTAAGCTAACCAGATGGAAATATTATGTACTGTACACTATAGCTAAAGGTAATGTACAGAGGTGTGAAACGAAGCCTAAGATTTAGTCCAGTGACTTTTTTTTTTTTGGTCTTTCATGGGCTAACTCAGCTATTTCAGAGCAAAATGCTAAACCATACATAATCATGGACTTCAGTTTGAAACCACTGCTAGACAGTGTTGTAGTTGTCAAAATATGCTTTTCCATCTGCACAATGACTCTACAAGGTTCTCTGTATGGAGGAAACAGAAAAATATACCTTCCAGCATTCATAACAGTGAATTTGCTTGTGGGTTGCTGTGGAAACAGGAAGCAGTGTTCTCAACAGGAGGTTTAGTTGGCAAATTCCACTTCCCTTAGAATCATAGCATGCACTTTGGATAATTGGCGATCTTATCATATCTTACTGCTAATCTGGAATTGCAATACTGTTCTACTTTACATACACAACTTTTGCAAAATGCACTTCTTTCACGTCATTTGCTATCTTATTATTTCTCAGGTAACCCAATGAATTCAGCAGAATGTTGCTGAATTTTGCCCTGGCAGTATACTGTAATGTTTAAAGAACATTAAAATGTAAACACAGGAAGTCATGGCATGTTTGCTTAGAACAGATGAATTTGCACAATGCTCACCAATCAAAACATCCAGTGTTATTATATCCTGTACCTTTTTATAAGGAATATTTCCGTAATAACTTCATACTGATTGAGTCTCAAATTATGTCAGCTATGAGTGATATAAGCTGAAAAAAGACACCAATTGTTTTTGAGTAATATAAGCTGAATGTAGACACCAGGGAGTTTTTGATTGCTGTGGTGTCTGGCACAAGAACGATGGCAGCGGATCCTGTGCTGTGGCTTACGGGGTGGGGCAACCCTGGATCGGCGTGTTTGTCCACCGCATCCCATGGGTACTCGATCAGATTGGAATCTGGGGAGTTTGGAGGCTGGATTGGCGGCCTTGGGCTCTTTGCCTGCTAGGCCCCACATGGCCAGCATCTACTTTTTGTAAAGTCATAATGTTATGGCTGATCAGTGTACATGTGACATCGCTTTTAGACAGTACTGTACTTAAGTAAGAGAAAGTTGCCTATTATGTTGTATTCTGTAAAACAATATTTCTTTAAGTGGCTCATCAAAGCCTCAAGTATGTCAAAATCAAACTATATTTCAATATGTTGTGTTTTTTTTTTCATGTACGTACTGTAGGACGTGCTGTTGAAGCAATGCTCGAGGACTAACTCTCATTTTTCTAAATAGACAAACACACATTTGACAACTTCAGACATTAGTTGCTGTTTGTATCAGAAGCACAAAGTAGCCTGTGGACTGCAACACTTCCTGATTATAGCTTTGAGAATTCTCAGAGTTATATGGTATAGCCAGAGTCTGTTGAAGGCTTGCATTTGTAACTGTGTACAAGCTGAAACTTTAAACAGACACATTCAACACCTGGGCTGCAACTCATCCTCAGATTATTGTGTATGGTGTGCTATTTAAGAACATTATGGAAAGCTGTTGGCGATGCTCCAGGCTACATTGTGAAACCCTAGAGTGTGTTGAACAGAGGTGCCAACACTATGGATAAAAAAAATCCTAGCAGACAGATCTTTAAAAAAAAAAAAAAAAAGGCCCATGAAGGAGACAGGGTGGCTCTATGCTAACAAAATAAATATTGAATTGCAGCTTTCTTTTTCTTTCTTTTTTATTTTGATGTGTGATGGATGTATTTATGCTGTAAATTTTATAATGTCATTTTTATATTGTTACTATTTTATTGGATGTTTGCTGTAAGGTGTCCTTGGGTGTTCAGAAAGGCGCCTTTAAATAAAATGCATTATTATTATTATTATTATTATTATTCACACACTCTGGGCAATTTGGAAATGCCAATTGGCCTAATCTGCATGTCTTTGGACTGTGGGAGGAAACCGGAAAAGCCGAAGGTAACCCACCAAGTATGGGGAGAACAGGCACATTTCACGCATGCTGACCCGACGCAGGAATCGAACCCAGAACCTGGAGGTGCAGGGTGACAGTGCTAACCACTAAGCCACTATGCTTCCATGTGTTAATTAAACAGACATAAATATAAATATATAATGTGCTAATTAAACTGATATTTAAAGTGTCATCTACATTAAAGTTTGGAAACCAACATAAAAAATAAATGCAGTTTTACTATGATTGGTATAAAATCAATATATTTGCAATTTCAGCCTGTAGCTTAATCCATGTTCATATTTTGTTTAAACAACTGTTACAACTGCAATAATGTATGTTAACATGAAATATGTTAATAATTAGCTTATTGATTGATTTTCTTTTCTTGCAGAACTTAGTATCAGTCCATCCTTCCAACCATCCAACTGTGGACCATGGAGGCCAATAGTAACCATAGTATGTTATTTTACACAAAGAGTATATTGTATTGTTATTTGCATTTTTACGACCATGGTAAGACCTCTGGTCAACAAATACACACGCATTCACACAATACGGTCAATTTGGGAACGGCAATTAGCCTAATTTGCATGTCTTTGGACTGTGGGGGGAAACCAGAGTACCCGAAAGAAACCTAACAACCAAACTCCATGCGCACAGACCCCAAGGCGGGAATCGAACCCGGGCACTGGAGGTGCAAGATGGCAATGTAAACACTAAGCCACCTTGCCGGCTTAGGATCAGTATATGTATATTATATAGACTTTGGCCAAAAGGTACAACTATCTTTACATGTTTATTTCTAACAGGGAAAAAAAAAATTGATGCAATAAAGCACTATGACATGTTGCCTACATGCATTTTTATTTTTATTTTGCATATAGGTAAATTATTTATGTTTTCCCTCTTAGAAGCATGTGTTTTTTAACACAATGTTTGGGTAACTTGCTAGCTAGCTAGGTTTTGACATGGGCACCAGGCAGCAGTAAGAAAGCTCCTCCAGCTTTTTTTGTACTTCTTTTTACTGCCCAATGACAATAGTCCTTTTGTATTTTATTAACAGCCAGAAATTTGTTAATGTAACTCGAATTTCAAACAGATAAACTTGGGAAATAATAAAGTAACCACAATCAATAGCAAATTTGCATCCCAACAGCCCCTAAATGTAGCACAAATTGCTAAAAAAAATAATTTAAAAAACCCATAAATAAATAAGTCAATGCTAGTCACAATGTGGCTATACCAAAAGGTATTAAAACACCAAATGCATCACAGCCTGCAAAAAAAATAGACAAATGCTTCAGTTAATATCAAACAGTAGTATGTAAAAAAGGATGTTGGTACCATATAGACAGTATTGCAGATAAACATGCCTCTGATAAAGCCAGAGGAAAATGAACAGATTGGTTTGTGCTGCCAATAATAATAAAAGTAAATCAAATAAATAATTCCATCTTACATCTGTAGTGAGCAGAAAAGCATCTCAACAAGAACAAAACATTGAACAGCAGAAGACAACATTGGATTTCACTCCTGTCAGCCAAGAACATGACTCTTAGGCTATCATGCGAACAGATTTACCTGAAGTTGTCTCTTTTTTGTCAGTGTATAATTCACAGGAGATCAGTAGCTTCTAAAACACTCAAACCAGCCCATCTTGTACCAACAAACATGCCATGGTTAAAGTCACAGTTTGTTGTGAATATTCACTGAAGCTCTTGACCTGTGTCTGCAAGATTTGATGCTTTGCACAGCTGCCACATGATTTACTCACTCACTCTCACTCATCATCTATACCGCTTTATCCTGCATACAGGGTCCTGGGGAGCCTAGAGCTTATCCCAGGAGACATACTGTAGAGGCAGGGTACACCTTGGATGGGGCAAACTCATTTACACACTACAGGCAATTTGGGAACAATTAGCCTAGTCTGCATGTCTTTGAGAGGAGTAAACCGGAGTACCCAGAGGAAACCCACCAAGCATGGTGTTGAAAACATGCAAACTCAGAGACAGGAATCGAACCTGGCCAGGAATCGAACACAGATCCTGGAGGTCCAAGGCAACAGTTCTAACCCCTCAGCCACAGTGCCTCCTCATGATTTAATGATTAAATAATTGCATAAATGCACAGGTTCAAAGTTGTTAACAATAAAGTTAATTTATGTCCTCAATACTTGATCAGGGCTCCTTTGACATGAATTACTGCATCAGTGGACTTGATCAGCCTCAGTTTTAGTAGTGGTTTGAGACTAGGAAAACAGTTGTTGCATGGTGGCTCTTGTTGCACTGACTCTAGCCTTACTCCACTCCTTGTGAAGCTCTCCCAAGGTCTTGAATCAGCTTTGCTTGATAATCTTCTTAAGGTTGCGGTCATCTGCCTATAAACCTTTTCCTACCACACGTTTCCTTTCCAGTCAACTCTCCACGAAAGTGCTTTGATTCAGCAATGTGAATAGCCCACACTTTCAATGATAACCTTTTGTGGCTTACCCAACTTGTGGAGAGTGTTGATGATCGTTTTCTGGACAAATGTCAAGTGAGCAGTCTTCCTTATAATTATCCTGAACAGAACCAAAATATACACTGTATTTATACTGTATGAATAGTAATTTAACTTGAAATTAAATATTGTAATTCTTTTTTTTTTCATAATTGAAAACTACAGTATAATCATGGAAAATAAAACAAAACAGCTTGAAATATTTTTACTTTACATGTAATGACTCTAAAAAATTCTATTAAAATTAAAAGTTTAAATTAATAATTTAATTTAAAATTAAATGATTCTTTATTAAGGTAACTGTTCTAATTCTTGAGATGCACTGTATTTTTTGTTAACCCTTTTTTACCTAGAGTATGCCTCCTTTTTTCCTTAAGTGTGTATGCATATATGTATATATGTAAAGAACAATGGTGTAGAAGGTGATGAAAAAAGAATCCTAAGGCACAGGTCTCAGTTGAAAGCCAGCATGCAGTTTGACAGATGGCCTCCACCCCTTCGGCCTGACATGCAATCTCTTCACCACACAAATAACACACAGTGTTGAATTGTCATGGTGACCGATGAGTCAGATGACCCCCCGGGGGAGATGGGACATCCCGTAAGGGACAGGTTAGTTAGTGAGACAGCAAATTTAATAGAGCCAGAGTGTACAAATAAAGAAATGAGTGGGAGGCTGGAAAAGTGGTTGTTGAAACACTGAACAGTATGTCAAAGCGATGGGGTAACGGTTGCACAACAAAATATGGGAAAACTCTGAGTAATCAGGAAAGAGAATAGCATTTTCCCCAAACAGACAAAACAGGTCTAACTGTATACCTTGGTCACTGTCTTCAAAGTTTATTAATATTATTGATATTAAAAGGATCACTTATAATGACCAGATTTTAAAATTTTAAACATATTTTAAAGGTCTTTGTACTTTGTCTTGATAGACACTGTGTCAGCAACATGCCTTGTATTGTATTTATGCCATAATCATTTATGTGACTTGTTTCAAACTTGATTGTGGTATATTGAGTGTAAAGTTTGTGTATAACGAACCACTTAAACTATCCTTAACTTTTCTCTTAAGTTTTAAATACACATCTACAGTAAATATCATTCAATTATTATTTGGCAACAGAAAAAGTACTCTACTATTCTACAGCAGCATTCCACTTTAGCAGTTATGCCCATATATATCTGTATATCTTGTTCATCAAAAGTTTAGTACTTGTAAGTTCAGACAAAAATGTGAACATGCCATTTAGACGTAGACAGGCTGCTGCTTAGAAACCATGTTTCATATACAAACAAGATACCAAGAGGGGCCCAACACATGTTATCAGACCCCAGTTTTCACACACTTAAAGTTCATTTTCCCTGGCAGCCATCTCTCAGCACCCAGCACTCAGAGTAAGAACCCTCCGCTCAACCTTCTCTTTCCCAAGCCTCATCTACACACCAGAACAAACTCCAGACCAGACACACACCAGTAGCATTCATTTTATTTAATGCTTTTAGTGTCTTTACATTGTTTATTCTTAACAATATTATTTTTAATGCATCTGCTAACAAAAATTTTCTGTTGTTTCTTTCTCATTTTCAAATAATCTCATTTACTTTTTTGCCTGGTTACAGTCTTTCAGGAGCACAGATGTCAGTGGGCGATTTTTGAGAAGGCAGCCACCGTCACCTAAACTGGCAACCCTGGTGTTGGCAGAAAAGTCTGAAAAGGTGGTCTCCAGCATGCCGTTCTTTTACATTTGCCTGCAAAAAATATGGTTTAATGGTGCTTAATCTGCATTTAGTTTTCAACAGTTAATCACTCTACATGCAGCAGCTGTTAAAGACTTGCTGACATTCACATGCAAACTGCCAGCTGCAGAAGGCAGACAGAATGCAGGCTAGCTCCTGAACATTTATGTGATAAAGGTAACAGAGGGCAGTCCTAGGAGGAGCAGTATACCAGGATATGAATAGCTCTATCCAGCCTCTTCTCCTATTGAGCCCTTTCAGCAGAAAACTAAAACAAGGGAAACTCTTGCAGAACCCCGGGGGATCCCAAAATCTCACCATTGGCCCTTGTAAATGCCGGAAGCAGGAAGTGCAGAACTTCAGAATTGTCTTTAAGAGAAAAAAATGCAGGTCCTTTTACAAACAGCACAATACAAATCACTGCTCAAGAGCACAGAAGGAAAAGCACTTTAGTGCAGCTTGCTGTAAACCTTGGGCTCTTGTGCTTTTCCAGATGGCTAAACAGAAAGCCTGAATCCTCCTTTCACTTCCAGCTGTCCCAATCTGTTGCTGGGGAATGACAATAATTTAGCATCTCTCAGGAGACCTGTTTGTAGTGCAAGTTGACATCTACTCCCAAGTAGAACTGCATAATTATTTAATACATAGCACATTACTCCTGATCGTTTGCTTGTCTGGGGAAGTGACGTGAGATAGATGGAACTGGACTTCTGCAGGGGCTGTATTTCAGGCCATATGGATTTTGTATTCATTCAGGGTCATACATAACCAAGTCAGATTCACTGGCCCACATTTGACAATTGCCTATTTATATGTCTATCATTTTGTAATTGTAAAACATCAACAACAAAAAAGGCAGGAGATTGGCATACGTTAACCTTGATAGCCAAAGAGTGATCACCCAGTAACAGTCCACATTTAGCATTTAGTCCACATCTGGCCTATATATTACCATCAAATGATAAGACAAAAAAAAATTATTTGTGTCACATTTGGCCCACTTTGTTAATTATATCAAATGTTTATGTGGCTGCTATAATTTACCCTTATGTTTTTCACTTAATTTATCAAGGAATCTTTAAACAACAAAATTTGCAAACAAAAGTATTTGGCAGTGTTACTGTTTCTCTTTGGGAACAAGGCAAATTACATTAGGGTTGCTACTTAATTTCCTGAAGCATGAGCAAAAAGTATTTTTATTACTTTGTCAAGCATGTGAATATCTAGCCATTCACAAATTTATTTTGTATGCTTCTTTGGATCACTTCTTCATCTACCATAACTCTTAATTTAAATTCCAAGTATTAGGTTGGAAGGCCATGTTGACCCTTACTAATTCATTTCCATTCAGTCATGTGGCAGAAACTTTAATCCAGAGCAACTAACAAAACAGTACAGCTGAAGGCACAGTAATAAAAAGTAAGTTAGAGAGTCTGTAAGGATTCATAACTTGAGAGATTACTATACAACACTATATAACCAACATGTTCACAAATCACAAAGTAATACAAAAATAATTAATGGAAATGCAATTGCAGAGGATAACATGACACTGTTATCTTAGACATGGTCTAAAAATTAGATATTAAACTGTTGAAAGTGAAATGGAGACACTGGATTGATCAGACTAAAATGGGAAGCTCATTCCAAAACAAAAGCAGAAAAAGAAAGAGCAGAAAAGTCAGACATGCTCATTCAAAACTTGTTTGCGTCAGTGGAAAACCAAGCAAAGCAAGTTTACGTATTTTTTGTAGGTTTTTTGCATTTTGTGCAAGAGGCAAGGGCAGCAGCAAGAAGAAGAGTGAGCAGATGCCAAGATGAATCATAAATTAAGGTTAAGTGAAGTTTAATGTCTATTTATTTCATATTTTACTTAACGTATTTTGAAATCGGTAGTGTTGGAAATTGGTAATATTGTTAATATTTTTAGGTGGCTGGAATAGATTATGTCCATTTACATTATTTCCTATGGGGGGGGGATGTTTCGCAATACGTAATAACAACTCAACCCCTAAATCGAATTCTACTATGCTATAATGCATGTATGACAAAGAAAGTGTGGACTTCATGATAAGTTTGAAATTGTGTAAATGTGTCACTAAAGATGTTTTTTTAATAATAATAATTATTATTATTATAATTATTAATTATAATTATTATTATTATTATTATTATTATTATTATTATTTAAAAAGAAATAAATTGATCTA
>JAQMYK010000035.1:24389275-24403815 GCA_030014345.1 Clarias buthupogon | reverse complement strand
GTACAGATAATTGCTTAAAAATGTAAGGAGTAGAAGTAAAAAGTCGGCTGAAAAATAATTACTCCAGTAAAGTATAGGTACCCAAAAGTTCTACTTAAGTAAGGTAACGAAGTATTTGCACTTCGTTACTTGACACCTCTGCTTGTCTGGCACATAATCACATGCATTTGTCCACCATCACCTCCCTTGCTCAGACGAGCTGATGTTAACAAGATTACATTAATTCAGTTTTTTTTTTTTTATGTATTAATCTAGCAAGCCAGCTTGATCTGAGACAGACCAAGAGCATGCCTGCTGTGCATGCAGTGACATCATGGAAAAAATTACAGAGACGATCATAAAACTACATGGTTTAAATAGAGACAGTAGAATGAGTAATAATTAACACTGCTTGGTGTTAATGATGTCCTTTCAACAGTTTTATAGATGTCTATTTTATCACTGTGATCTCCAGTGTTGGGGGACGTTACTTTTTAAAGTTACTAATTACATTACAAAATTACTGTCATTAAAAAGTAATCAGTCACATTACAACGTTACTTTCTAATAAAACTAACTAGTTAGAGTACTTTTCCATATTTTTCACCTACGCGGTTTCGTGCAGTGGCCGTAAGTACGGTTAATCATGATTATCCGAAAGTTTTGGCGTTGTGATTACGTTTCCATCTTTCCATGTGTCGGTCCTCGCAGACCTTGCAGAACTTCGCAGAACGTCGGGCGGTCACTTGCGGCGGCTCACAGTGCCTAACACTGCTTCTCATCGCGAGTAAAGCCGCATACAGTAGGTGACATAGGGGTATAACAGCAGGAATAACAGCGGTGGGCAGGTTATCGGGGGCGGGGCTTCTATGACGACTTTCACACACACACTAACGAAATGACTGCAGTCTGGCACACGGATTACATAAATTGTCTGAATAACGGATTACATTTTTCAATAACTAAATAACTGAGTACTTAAATGGTGGACCTAACGCGTTAGATTACTCGTTACATCAAAAAAGTAATCCAATATCTACTCTAATGTGTTACGTGTTACACCCAATACTGGCGGTCTGTGAAAATAATACTATCTGGGCCTCGTGCAAGGTTTCTCTTTGCAGTACCATGGGTGGCCAATACACAAAATTGGTTGAAGGGCCGATACTGTAGGTAGCTCCATATTCACTTATAATACACTATATGGACAAAAGTATTTGGCCAAACCTGTTCATTATTGAATTCTGGTGTCTGACGTTATCCCCAGTGAACGGCAATCTTAATGCTCCAGCATACCAAGACATCTAGTACATTGCTATGCTTCCAACTTTGTAAAAACAGTTTGGGGAAGGGCTTTTTTTATTCCAACATGACTGTTCCCCAGTGCAAAAAGCAAGGACTATAAACACATGGTTTTATGAGTTTGGTGTGGAAGAACTTGAGAGAGCCCAGGACAGAGCCCTGACCTCAACCCCATCAAGCACCTTTGGGATGAACTGAAACGGAGATTGTGGAAAGGGTTTGCCCAAATACTTTTGTCCATATACAGTGGTCTGCATTCATGGTGCTAAAGCAGTAGGCTGGGTACATACAATAAACCTATGTTAAAAATTTAATTCAATTCAATGTTCTTATTCAATACTACAGTTGAGGAAATCACCACTGGAACATTTGGACACAGTGACCAGTACTGAGGGTGAACTGGCTTCACATAACACTCCACCATATATGTGTGTTGAAAATTTTACAGTTTCTGAGAAAAATCATTTATTTCTTAATCTTACAACAGAAAGAACATACAAAGACAGGCTTAAGACCATGTATGTTGAAACACATAAAACACATAATAAATATTTATTTGAGACAAAAAAATAACAATTTCTTTTACAGTGGTTTGAAAACATTTTTTACAGCCATAGTAATTTCTACTACTATTAAAATATCCACATAACATCATTATTTCTTTCAGTATTGCTAAAGCTAAAGTAACACATTACGTATTGTAAGAATTTGTCTGCCTCTTTTTGACAAACTATACCTCTTACCATAGTTACAACAAGGCAACACTGAGTTATACAAGTTGTCTGTTTGGGAGTGATAACATTTAGACATGATATAAGAATAATTTGTCACACAGGTGTGCAAAAGTATGGAACGCAAACATTTATATGTTATATGTGCCACAGTCCAAAAGAATGGAAACTAGCAGGTAATATTTATAGGTTCAACAATATTTTACAATTATGTCAAGTTGCCAACAACCAAAATATTACACTTGTGTATATTTTTGTCATGTTCCTTCATTAAAATTTAATATGGAAAGGCCTTCATTGTCTTGGCTTAGAGCAGTCCATTATATTGACCTGATGTCAGTGCTTCAGGTGATCAAGGTTTATGGACATATAAATGTGAGAGTTTTGTGTAAGGGTTGCAATAAATAAATATTATTATAATTTTTTTTTTTTTTACTTCATTATATCATCATGCGTTTATTTTTTTACTTAGTTACTGCCACTTCACACTTTTAGTCAGATTTTTATTTTTTGTATTTTATTTTAATTGATTATACTTATATGGCAAAATTGCTATAATTAAGTGACATTTGTTTAGGTACACAAGTCTATGGTCTATCAGTGCTGATATTGATATCTGATATTGGTTGGTCATTTACTCATATTTTGGTATCAAAATATACCAAAGATTGTTACCACATGATATTATTTTACCCAAGTGTACTGTGTGTTGTTGCACTAATGAACAGCCCGTACAAAAAAAAAAGGACAGCAATAAAAGCTGCAAACTATACCTTCTAAATATATCAAGAAAAAGAATTACAGCATCATCAAGTAATCTGTAAAACCTACAATCATAATCTTAAACAGAGAGCAACATATAGAGTGGCTAACCTAAGAACGCATACTGTAGCTGTATCAGCAAATGTATTCATCACCAATGTGCTCAAGATGCTGTGAAATGTTACATGCAAGAGCACATCAGATCTGCAAGCACTATCACATATGTAGTTCCTTGTTACAGCATATGCACTACATTTGACATGTGTGAGTCAAGCTCATTTCTCTGAGCACTCAGGTCAGCCACGCTTGAGTTGTCTATTTAAGAAACTGCTAAAGTGCCATAACATCTAAAACATAAATCTCAGCAGGAGAAGTTCAATGCTGGCAGCTTAAGATGCTCCATGCTCCATAAAGCATTTGATTGCTTAATACTAAAGAGGTTTCTTATTTCTGTATCATTATTAGTATCTTGTAGAAAACATGTACAGTAGTACTGTAACATATACTACTTTAACATATAATTTAACTTGTACTTGGTCTAAAGAGACAAAAGGAATCAATGCATCTCTAAGCACTGGCATTTATGAACATATGAGTTAAAGAAATATTAACATTCATGTATACAAATTCCTTAATGTTTCACAGTATTAAAAGTGTGCTTGAAAATATGGTAAAGTACGTAAAAAAATTTACTCTGATAGGACACGGAGTGACACAACAAACTTCGCAAATAATGAAACAACATTGCAAATAATCTTAGCAAGTAAAAATATATTAAATATAGTCACATGTATTTCATAGTTCCTATTTGGACAATTACAATGAACCAAATAATAAATACGATGGTCACCAGTGGACTCCATGGTCCCTAGTTGGAATACAGAGGTTCCTAGATGGATGGATAGATGAACCAAATACTGTATAAGGTTTTTTATCCTATGTCTAAACATTTTTATTAATTCAAGGTTTTTAGTATTCTATTGGCAAAAGATGTTAAAGACTAGAAATAAATGTATTAAAAACCATAAAATTATAAATAAAACAAAAAATTTCTATTTTAGGCTTAAAATGAGTTTAAAAAAAAGTCTAGACATAATCTTATATTTGGTTTGTTGAAATACTATAGAAAATTGTTATATTGGTGGATTTTCAACATATTTTGTAAGAGTTCACATCATTGCCAATAGGATGCAATTTATTTGCAGCAATATGAGACTATATTTCCTGTTTTACAGTTATTTATAACTAAGGTTAGACCTGATGCAAAAATGACTACATTTCAGAAATGCAGCAGGTAGAATAATTATACATCTGTGGTATGTTTGGTGATATATTGCATGTCTAATAACCTTTTGTGTTTTTCTTGCACAAAACCATATTAAACAGTAATTAAGGTGACTAAATTCATAAAAACTCTTCAATTTAGGCATAATTGTGTGACCTGTTGGAGGTAAATGTAAAAAAAAAAAAATAAAATTGTGGTCTCTCTTAAAATACTATTGTTGTTGTTTGTAAGCAGTGCTGGGAAGCCAAATGCCATTTATGCATTGTAGCCTGTATTAAAAAAAAAAAAAAAGTCTCTGGCAGTTTTTTTTTTAAAAACGTCCTTTAACACATTAGTTAAATAATGTCAACTAGGACTTAATGTTATCTGGAAATTACAGAAAAGGAAATTCCATGCCTCAAAAAAAGGGAAAACAGGTAATTGTCCATTATTGGATCAGAAGCCTAGTATTTGAATAGTTGCACTATAAATAAATAATTTTATTCACTATTCATCAAATAAATCTGAATTGAATGAGTCAGTGGAATTGATTACACGTTTACAGGGTTCCTGGCTGCCATATTTTGAGAACCAGTTGTATTTTAAAGATGAAAATGCAGAAAATATGTTTTTGAAAAAGGACTTCTTCAAACCCTTGCCACATTCTGCAGTACTGTGCAAAAGTCTTGAGCCATCCCAATGTTTTACTGTGACTAGCTGCAAAAAGAAATATACAATTTAAATATTGATTGTTTGTGTAAAAACCTTAGCACCAACCTAATTTCCCCTCTAGTCTGTTCCAACCACTCAGCATTTAACATCACCAGTATACCAATCTGATCATCTGTCATCATCTGCACCTGTTTCTCACTGGCTCACTTGGGTAATTTGGTATTTTATTCTGGAATGATCCATAGGTCACTTTGTGGCTTAGCAAACAAAAAACATTCCTCTGAAACTGCCCAGGCACAGGGACTGGAGTGAAAGTGAGAGCCAAAAATTAATGCAAAAAAAGTCCCTCAGGAAGCCTGGAGAACTGTTCCTCAAGATTACATTAAAATTCAAGAAAGTCTGGATCTTTGAAAGCAATATATGAAGAAATGAAGGGTGGCACAAGACTTTTGCACCGTACTTTATGTCTCCTCCTTTCACACTTTCAATCTAATGCACCATTTAGAATTCTTTAAAATTGTGTGTTTAAAAAGCTCTTCTGACTGCTGGAAAATGATGGTTGTAGAATTAATACAACCTGACTCTGACAGATATTATTCAATATCATTACTTCCCTCTAAGTAGAACTCTGTGGAATGTGAGGCACACATTCAGTGTCAAAAACAATAAAGGAAATGGGCAAAAATTGAAAGCAAAACAGTCAGACATAATGTTATTCAATAACACATCATTTATGGGATCGGGTGGGTGGGCCATGCAACGGGGGTGGCATTAGACAGTTAGAAACTTTTTTAGATTTTTCATCCTTTTCCAAATATCTTTAGAACCACAGATAGGAAGTGGGTCTGTGCCTTTTATTTTCTTACATACCACCCATACCTTTGAATTCCCTTCCAGACTCCAGTTGTTTTACCTTTCTATTTCCTACCATTCTGCCTCTCCACACCGACACTGACGCACACACACATTATGGCCCAGACAATGTTTAAAGAACAGGTATGTGTGATTTTCCAGCCTGCACAGGTGTATTCTCTCCCAGCACTCATCCTATAAACATCCCCACTGAACAGTAGCCCTGCAGATCATTAGGCACCTTGAATAAGCAACAAGTCTGCAGTCTTGGTAACCACCATTAACTAAGAAATGCCAGCCATCATGACAATAGATGTCTGTTTAAGAGCTCCTTTTGTTCCCTATCCATCTTTGTTGATTTAAACCATTCCTTTACAAGGCCGTGTCCAAGCACTCGTACCTCTGGCGTCATTCTTACAGCTGCTTGCAGACACATTATTACTGCCACAATATGGCTTAGTCTAAAGGACCAAAAAAAAGAGAGAACACCAAATCACCTGTAAAGTGTTTGTGACCAAAGTTTTTGTTACAGATTCAGCATACATGAGATATCCATAAAGTACACAAGCAACATAATGGCAGTGTTTAATCTTTGAGAATTGAATCAAGCACCAAGTATTATTCTTGCTATTTAATTAATTCATTCATCTTCACCTTGGATCCGGATCACAGTGAATGCAGAGCCTAATCCAAGTATTCTGAGCATGAGATTGGTATACACCCTATATTAGACACCAGTCAGTTGCAGGACACCATGCATGCACATGTTTATAGGTTTATTCCCACCAGCTAATGTGAATTCACCAATCACTGTATTGGTAGGCTTTCTGTATGCGGGGGACACGGGATAACCAGGAGAGACACTCAGGCATGGGGTATACAGTACTTTGCAAAACTTTAGGGAGACATCAACTTTAGTGCATTTTTCCCTCACATTAAAGAAGTAACGTGCATCTCTAATCACATTTATTATGGTTTTACCCAAAGTTGCTTTCAAATGATTTTTTTAGGGTTCCTTGACAGTCCTGAAAATCCTTGCAGTCTTCTGATCACTAGATCAGAACCATAACCACTGGACCACCACTCCCCCAATCACACTTCTGTACTGTAATTATTGCCCAATTCTGCCCTCCCTTCAAGACATGCGCTCCTAACTCCAAAACGAAAACCCCAAGCTAACATTTTTGGCATGAATACACAACTCAGTTTAATGTTTGAGGACAAGCAACCTAGAAACGTCCATGTGGTCTCACAACTGACAACCTTTTTCAGTGGGAAGCAGCATTTGATCTTAAAATTAATCCCTTATGTTTGTATTTCACCATTTTCAAAACCTGTCAGTTAAATTGGAAAAGAGCCTTCTGTGCAATGGTGTGTGTGAAAACAGAACCTGGACTTGATTTGCTTAAAGTACACAGTGATATAGCACAACCAACAGGAACCGGTCATGATGTTATTTACAGTCTAAAGGGCATCCTTTTCAATCTCAGCACACGCTGTGCTTCAATATATTATCAAACAGAAAACTTAATACTTGACTTCCTGTGAAAAATATGGGCAAAAGTTCACCTAACCCATGTCAGCGATTCTGGAGGATTTTATAATCTTTAAAAGAAAACAGATTGCTCACTTGGTTGCGGTGACAAAATGTGAATTTTAAAAGGTTAAGCCCTTCCTTTAAACTAGATAAAATTTGATAGATGGAACCAAGGCCAAGTTTTCTATCTGCCCCCACCCACTGATTTGGCAGCAGAATGCAGTAAAGCTAAACACACACTTGCTTCCAGTACAAACGCTAATGTTACTGTATGTGCATCCATATACACTGTCAGATAAGCAGACAGTGGATAAAGATAAATTTTATAATGAAACGTAGAATCTGTACATTACAACTTCAAATCATATGCACTTTGGCCTTATCTGTTTTCAAAAAGACACAATAAAATCAAATCTAACATATAATGTAACATTCAAGTCTAAAATTATGATCACAACACAAATGGTACAGGAAAAGTATACAGGTGGGCTAACTTTTTCAGTCCATGCTTTATGCTTTTTATATGAAAAGCCTATTTTAAGGCAAATTTAACAAGTGCTGTTCTTAAAAAAAAAAAAAAGAGGTATGGCAAGCAAATGTCACGATTAAATAAGGGCAAATAAATAACAAGCTTAAATATTAGAATAATTCAATCTGACTTAGTATTTATGTATTCATGACAGCATTATAATATACTGCATTTTTTAAAGGGAATTGCACACACAAAATGAACCACTTTTAGGGTTCAAAGATTGATTTTACTACTACTGAAAATATTTCATATTCTGTGGCTTACAGAAGAACAGGCAACTCTGATTGACAAGAAGTGGGCTCCTATATGTAGGAGGAAATCATTCACTTTATACATCAACATAAGGTGAACAGCCTATTTTGGGACCTGTCGTGTAGTGTTTCTCAATCCTGGTTCTCAAGGTCTTCAATTTTAGTGCTTTCCCTACTCTAACACAATAGACAAACCTCATTAACAGCTCATTAACAAGCCCTTCATAAGATACAATGGCTGTGTTACTGCTGCTAATATAGTAAAATGTCCTGAACCAGGAATGTGAAACACTGGACATCATCAAGTTTCAGGGAGACGACTTATGAGGAACCAGAAGTATTTTTTAATATATATGTATATATAACAAATAAATAACAACCACAAAAGTATCTAAATCTTGTGAATCTCTGGTATTAGTAGCTCCATTTTACACAGAATAATTACAATATTTGAATGTACACATGACGCCATCCTGAAGGAGAGAAGACTACGAGTTCATAAATTTACATCACAGCCAGTGTCACCTTTACAGTTTATCCTGTGACTGGAGAGCGAGTCTACACAAGCATGTGGATCTCATTATACTCGTCACGACCATCTTCGTCGAAATTGGGTGAATCCTCATCTGCATCCAACTGTGGGAACAAAACGAGAAGTCGTTTTACATCTAGTACATAATGTATGAGGATGTGAATGTAACTTAGGGTCATGTCCTTCCAATAGGAGAGAAGCACAATCCACAAATTTTAAAATAGCAAAGCATTGTTGATCAGATGCACCCAAGGTGGCACATACACTGATCAGCCGTAACATTTCCACCACATAACATTAACACTGATTATTAATTATATACCAGTAAACTGGTGACAGGATAATGGGCACCCAAGGCTCACCTATGCCTCTGAGAAAACCCAATCCCACAGAAAAGCCAAAGCACAAATCACCACAAAACTCAATGCTGGACATGACATAAAGGTACCAGATCAGTACCTAGCGCACTACAGACCGCCGTGCATGGGGTGCAGCAGTGCCAGACACCAGAGGTCTGGTGGAGTCATGCCCTGACGGGCCAGAGCTGCCCCAGTGGCAGAGAGAGAGAACCTAAAACCTGGGTATTTTTTAATGTTAATGCTTTTAATGTTATGTCTGATTCACAACTTCACAAAGTTCATGTGTTTAGACATAATGTAAGAAACTTTCAGCTAAGAAAAATGTAAGAAAGAATCTAAGAAGAAATATACAACATCTTTATGTATATATTGCTATTTTAGAGCCATATTCAGAGCTGCTTGGGCTGACAAATAAAAATAAATTCTTATTTCTAAATAAGATGACATTAAATTAACATTTAAAAGAATACTAGTATACTCACTCACTCATACTGTAATCTATACCGCTTTATCCTGTATTTAGGGTCGCGCGGGACTGGAGCCTATCCCAGGAGACTTAGGGCACAAGGTGGGCTACAATCCTTCGCAGGGCACACATACATACACACACTCACACACTACGGACAATTTGGGAATGCAAATTAGCCCAATCTGCAAGTTTTTGGACTGTGGGAGGAAACCGGAGTACCTGGAGGAAACTCACCAAGCACAGGGAGAACATGCAAAGTCCATGCACACAGAGATGGGAATCGATCCCGGACCCTGGTGGTGCAAGGCGACCGGGCTAACCACTACACCACCGTGCCGCCAATCCTAGTATATTGCTGCATAAATACTCCTCAAGGTCATGAAATTTTAATGTAGACTATTAAGAATTATCTTAATTTGCTAGTTTGATTAAAAGCGCTCTTCTGTGAAAAGAAAATCGGTCTGTGGTTTTCCTAATAAGCTGACTGAGCACATTTTAGCTCCTAAATAGTGTCCTGTTTGAATATTAAATAATAGCCTTCATTGGCATAGTTTGTTTAGTGTATTTACAGCCAAAATGACAAGAATGATGTATTATGGTTACTGGCTCCTTGCTCACATCAATATTGTGCGAGAATATTTTGCAAAGTTCAAAAGCAAATGTAAGTGAGACATAACAGTTATGTTTAAGGTCTAAATAAGATATACAGTATGTGCTTTGAGTATTAAAACCTTGATATGCATGTCTAATTCTGAGTACAGCCAAAAAAGCAAGTATTACTTAAAAACAGATTATTATAAACATAATTACACTCCAAGGGAGTTAATAAATGCTCAAGATTGATTTTGACAGGCGCAGGCTTCCTTTTTTTCTTAATTAATAAAACAATAACTGCATAATGGAAAAGGAAAACAAATGCTATATGCATTAGGCAAGGCTGTTAAAGCAGAAAATAAGGGAATGTTTTATGTGAAAGACTTAGAGGTAGGGCTTCAGCATCTGTTGGAGTCAATATATTACTTTACCAATAAATTTTCCAAAGTGTTTCTGACAATATCTGTATTTTTCCAAGGCTGAAAATGACTGCCTTTAAAAATCCATATTTTTAAAGACTTTATAGACCTGTACAAGAACTCTAAGCTGATTTATGAGCGTGACTCACAGCCGCCAGCTCCCTTTCCTCAAAAATTCTAGTAAGGATGAGCCTCCGCAGCGGCACAGTCATGATGAGGATGAAGGGGAAAGCCAAGGACGCCACAGTGGACTTCACCACCCACAAGAGTGCAATACACAGCAGCTGGATTATGGTGAACATATTCATACGCCATGTCTTCACCTAGGTACACAAGAGAAAAAGTGACACGGGATATATTATTACTGGAGTTCAATTGACTGGCACATTATCAATAATTGTCAGGCTGTGAAAACTTTACCAGGTTGACCCGCTTAAAAAATTAAGAAATTGAGGGTTTGGGCACCACCTAGTGGATGCTTTAAAATAATAGGGTACTGTCTTTAGGGGGTACTGGCATTAAATGTGACCCTGTCTGTGAAAACCCAGCTAAAGTCTATAATATATTCTAAAAAAGTGGATTAGAAAAAATGACTTTATCTGGGTTTTTCATAGACTTAAAAATTATTCAGTGCTCCTGCAAAAGAGATAAACCCAGAAGGAATATTTCATTCATTTGAAAGTTGCCACAAACTGAACGCAACTTGTTTCTTACATCTGTTTAGTAATTTAGAGGATGATTTATCCAATGCAACCTAAATGCAAAGCAGATTACGATGCAAGCTTTAGTTGTTAGAGGAGCCTCAAAACTAGATTACACCTAATTGACCAGAAACAAGAGCTGGATATTTTTAAGAGAGCAGAGGAAATCTAAAACTGTTCTTTCCCTTTCACGTCTCCTTACTTTAGTCACATAGTTGTGCTCAGGGTGATGTTTTGCAGGCGTGACCATGAGCATGATGCGCTCATAGAGCTGGATACCAGTTAGGGAGGTGATACCCATGTACAGAAAAATACCAAAAAGCACAGCCAGAGGAATATGCCGCAGAACATCTGTCATCACAATGGACATGCCTGCAGGTTAAAAAAAAAAAAAAAAAAAAAAAGCAAGTATAAAATAGTGTACAAAAATACAATGCCACAGTGTCAGATCCTCATCAAAATCCAGCACAATAAAAAAGAAAAGAAAAAAATCTTTTTTGGTACTTGTTAAGCTTTAACTTCCCTTACCCACAAGTATGGCAACACACATCCCAGTCAGTCTCTGCTCTTTAACCTCCTGAATCATGGGTTTTTCTCCAGGAGCTGTAGCTTTGCTCATTACTGTCAGAGCATTGACATGTGTGACAGAGCGCACTGTGGCAGCCGTCAGCCAGGGCAGGCCAAAGAGTGGGCAGATTGCGCCCAGAGTCACGATCAGCAGCAGATCTAAGTGGAAACCTGAACCTTTCACCAAATGTCGCTCTTTTTTATTAACGATCAGCCTAAAGAAAGAGAGACAGAATTAGAGAGAGAAAGAGACAGAGAATTATTTATTAATCTTAATATCAAAATTTAGCTTAAATACTTTTACATATTCACAAATTCTACATGAATGTATATACTTATTTATGTGTAGGCTGTAATGATATATCACTTTATTTGCCCAAAGTTCTTGTCAAAGTTCTTTATTTTCCTATAACAATATTATCTGGTGCTTTACTTCCCTTATATGACACAAATTTGCAGAGATTACACTTATTAGTCTATTAATGAATAGCATAAACACATTTAACTGTTTATAGTTACATTTAATGTTGTTAAATGTATACTAATCAGCTATAAAATTACAACTCAAAACATTAGGCCCAGTATTGAGTAGGTTGCCCTTGTTCCTGCTTGGGCAGTTCTGGGCCCGGGCATGACTCCACAAGACCTCCACAAGGAGGGGTGTGCTTTGGTGTCTGGCACTAGGATGTTAACAGCAGATCCTTGGGTACTGTGGGTTGCGTGGTGGGACCTACATGGATTGAACTTGTTTGTCTGGGACATTCCATTGGTGCCTGATGAGATTGTGATCTGGGAAGTTCTGAGCCTTGGCCAACAGCCTTGGGCTTTTTGGCTGCCAGGCCCTGTGTGTGGTGGGCTGTGGTGACTTTCTGTCATGGCCAGCAATCCCTCAAGTGTAAATCCTGAGGGCCTTGGGTGCCCATGACCCTGTCACCATTTTCTAGGTACATAGTTTCTAATCAGTGTTAGAGTGTTAATGTTATGTGGCGTTAATGTTATGGCTATGTAACAGTTTCTGTTATTGCTTACATTATACTACCAATAAAAACTGTTTCCTTAACCAACTTTAAAATACTTAAGAAAATGCAGCAGCTTTTCCTCTGTGCCAGTGGTGCATAATTTAAGGCAATATCTAAAAGAATATTTTAAATGTATAAATTAAGCAAAAGAAAGAGCTGAGTGTCAAGTCTTAGTTTTTAAATTGTTATTAATTTAACACATAATGTAATACAGACAAGTAGTAGCAGCATAGCTCTTCAAGGGAAAACAGAGACGTTTATTTTAAATAACACGGAACAGGCTACCTTCCCTTATTGCTCAATTGTCATTTCTGGTTAGAACTTTTAGACTTTTTTACTTTGACATTTCATGTTTATGACTGACTTGTAATATATCTGTCATCATTCAGACCAGACCTCTAAATGTGCTCCATTTTTAAATCACATGCCTCATTCTTGGTAACAATATGATTGCAGGCTCATGGGACAATATATCATTGCAGAAGTGATAAAACGAACAAACTAGCAGCACAAGCCTCCGCTACAGGGATCATTTGCTGTGGTTAAAAGGCAGCTCTTTACAAATAAAGTGAGACAACAGCATTAGTCACACGAAGCCCATGTATTTATGTTAAAATCAATAATGAATATTATGCCTTATAATTTATTATTAAAAGTACATTTGAATTTCGAATTTACAGGTTTGAATGCCTTGATGAAACTGGCTAGCTGGTGGATTAGAGATGATTAGCATGTTTGGATTTGTGGGAACAAAATAAATTCTGCAAGAACAACCTATTGTAAATCAATTGTCTTAACAGAGAATTTTAAATCAGTGTTGAAGCAAGAAAAACACAAAAGCAAATGCGAAACGTCTGTTCAAGACATGAAGCCAAACTCACGTGGTGATCTGAGTCTCCATGAAGATGAGGATAAAGACGAGAAGGGCGGGCACTACAGAGGCCCCCATCATCCACGTGGGGAAGGCCTGTTTGTCTCCAAAAGGGTTGATGAACCAGCCTCGTTTTTCAGGAGATGTGACCGAGAAACCAGAGGGCACGTTCAGTTTCTGCAACCACAAAAACACTGTTGCTCAGATCCCAAGCCTCACTGGTCACTCAGCCATGCCGAGCATTTAACTGCATTCTAATATGCACTCTGAAAGAAACCTGGCTTCAATTACAGGCGAGTATTTAATAAAGAATATGAGCAAGATGCTTGATGGAGGTGACATGGCAGAGTGAAACAATTTAGATTTTAGCATCTTTACCTGTGTATAAGTGTCAGGAATGCAGAGGTCCACTATTACAGATAGCAGAATAGAGATGGGTATGCCAAAATCTCCAATAATCCTCCTGGCCTTTAAACAATAAAATAGAGGAGCATTATTAGACTGGAAAATAATATACCGGTCATGTCTCTTTATTCTTGTGTGTTTTCATCATTAAAATTAATTGTTTTGTAGTTACATTATTATATATATATATATATATATATCAGGGGTGAAGAAATCAGTAGCCAGATTGCCCAAGGCAGGTTTATTATTCATAGTTACCCAATGGACAAGATGGTCCAACAAAAAGAGAGAGAAAAAATTTAGCTAAACTTGTAGCTAGGTCTCTCTGCCTACTGCACTGCACACGTTACCTAAAGCAATTTTATGTAGTATCATCCCCAAGTCAAAAACATTGAGATGCTGTTAGACTATAGCTTTTAGACTTATTTGGTTATCCAATTACTAGGGTCAGTAGTAAAAAAATTACTACTTGTTGACTTTAGTACAAACAAGATGAGCTATTGAACAGTGGAAACTTTGTTAGAGCAGGATAATAAGTCTACAAATTGGTTTCGAAATTGGGGGCCGGAGGTGATGAGTAACAGCACCTTAAAAAATGCTATAGCGGGCCTCCGAGTGGCGCAGTGGTAAAGTACTCGCCCTATCATCGCGAGTTCGATTCCCGGGTGATGCTGTAACCTCTCGCAGCCGGAAGTCTAGAGAGAGCTGATTGGCCGAGCTCT
>JAQMYK010000035.1:24175821-24187570 GCA_030014345.1 Clarias buthupogon | reverse complement strand
TCACATGATATTCTAGGTGATTCGGGTAACTACTATAAATGATTCACTAACTATTATAAATGATTCAACAACTACTAATAAATGATTCAACAACTACTATAAATGATTCACTGCTATTATTAATGATTGAGTGAATGATTCATGACTGCATAGCAAAATATTGTAAGTGATTCAGCAACAAAGATAACTGATTCATTGCTATATAAATGATTCAGTGACTCCTGTAAATGATTCAGTCAAGACCATAAAGAACAATATGCAATATTGCAAAATATTCTAGGTGATGCAGTAACTAATATCAATGACTCATTGTTATTATAAATGATTCAGTCACTACTGTAATTGATTCAGTAACTATTGTAAATGATTCAGTCCCTACTATTAAAAAATCTGAATATAATAGATGAGGCAGTAACTATTATTACTTATTAATGATTTGAATATTAATATTTTAGGTGATTCAGTAGCTAATATAAAACATTCCTTGCTATTATAACTAATTTACTATAATCGATTCAGTAACTGTTGCAAATGATTCAGTCTCTACTATAAACAATATCTGAATATTCTAAATGATTCATTACCTACTCTAAATGATTCAATAACCACTAAAATGATTCAGTAACTCTTGTAAATGATTCAGTCACTACTATTAAAAAACTCACTGAATGTCATATATGATTCAGTAATTACTATAAATGATTCACTAACTCCTATAAATGATCCACTGACTACAAGAAAAAGCTGCTGGAAGAGGTGTGAAGTTACCAGAGTGAGGAATGTAAGTCTGGAGCTGATGACAGATCCTGAGAGTCTAAGGGGTTAAAGGGCAAAACTCTGTTTGCTGTGTGTGTGTGTGTGTGTGTTTGTGACACGTAGGGGGGTGTCGGCCGTGTGTACGCAGGAAAGGCCGCATGGCTGAAAGAGCTTGAATAGTGAAGGAGTGTCGAGTGGTTGTATGTTCAAGAGCTCTTGCGCTTACACATGGAAAGCTCTTTTTAGAACTCAACGCGTGCACTCCTGTCAGCTTTGCTCTTTTTTAAAGTGTGTGATTCTGATCTAGGTTCATACACAATAGGTATGAGAGTAACTATATCAGTAGCAGTATTACTAATATTGCTGTGTGTAGTCGTCCATATTGTGCCTTTAGGATGTCTTCTGACACGCTTCCAGTCACGGGGTGTGTGATGTCTGAACGTTTGTTGAGGTTGGATGTGCGCTGTTGCCATCACACGTGTAAACACGCACACAGACGCACACCCACACACTCACACACACTTGCACACACAGTCTGTCTGGGCTTAGAGTAAGATGAATCGGCAAGAAATTTAGTTAAAAACATTGCTGAGTGTAATCTGATTATTGAAAAAGAAAATTGCTTTGAGGCATTTTAAAATATTTTTTGGCAAATCTGTTCCATCAGCAGAAACACGACGGCCCGATTTCAATCTAATAATCAGATAAAAATCGCTGAAAATCAGTTTTTCTTAAAGAACTTTAAAAACTACCGGTGTATTCTTTTACAGCCCTCTTGTAAGGACAACAGCTCAAAATAATAGTTGTACTGTTCGGCTTAACTAACCCGGATTAGTCATTTTATTTATAACTTCCCACCATGTTTACCGAACACATCCAGGCATTTTCTAATAGTCAGACGGTGCGATGGCAGTGCTGCTGTGTTGTCGTCGAGTGCAAATGCAGTAGGAGTAAGCTGACTCCAGCACATCTAATCCACACCACCTGGCCTCAGCGCACAGCCAGGGACACTCCGATCCAGGGACGCTGCTCCCTCCGTCTGCAACTCGCCAGAGCTGATTTTCCCCCAAACCCTACCAGATTAACTCTCACGCTGGTGCTGGAACACTCTTGTCTTTTTGATTGGGCGTTCAAATCATGCTTGATTTCTTAAAGAGTGAAAGAGGAAAAACGTTACCTATATATCCACTCTTCGTGTTCCATTAAAAGTCACTTCTGCATTCCTCTAACTGGTCGTCTTCATCCTCTGATGAAACTTTTCCATCCTGATGGGAGTGGTCTCTTCCAGCATGAAGTTTTCCCTCAATGGTTTTGACAAGGATGAAAATGATCTGGTCAATCATATCCCACGGCCCTCACACTCAACTACATCGCAACCCGAATTTTGAAGCAGTGTGTTAGACAGCGTTCATCAATGATTCATTTAATATGTTTTGGAAGAATGGTGTTCATCTCTCAAGAGACTTATGGCCTATGGACTTATGGCTTATGTTTTTCCTTATGGCTAGATTAGCCAAGAAATATTCTGGTATTGGCATTAAATTAAGGTTATGCAGGAAATGTCCTAATCTATGGTCTTTATTCTCGCAAAGGATTTGGGCAACTTTGACTTCAGTGCATCACTGAGGCCACATCACACAGTTCATCCCAGGCGCTTTCAGTGGGGTTTAAGTCGAGGCTCTGTGCAGGATGGCTAAGTGTTTAGAAACTGCCAAGAGGTTACCAACTTGGCAAAACAAAGCAACAGTCCAAAAAAATATATATGTCCAATAAATCCACATAAAATGCTCAAATGAATCAACAAAATCAAACTTTTGACCCGGCCATCACATTTCCCAGACCTAAACCCCTTTTTAAAAACTGTGAAATGAACCGAAGAACTAAGTTGACAAAACAGAGCCATGTGGAAGTGCCAATAAATAAGAGATATGGTTTTGTTTTCTTAGAATAAACTTCCACTTTGTGATTAACCTAATTAACCACAAAGATGCATATTAACGATGTGTTCCAATAATTTTGGAGATGACTGCAACATGATAAAAAGAAAGAACTTTTAATTATAAATTGTTGGTGGTTTAAAGTGACTAGTTATTTACTGTAAATAGAAGTTGTGCAGTAAATGTTTTGTCCTCTTTTTCTGCGAACTACTTTGGTTAATAAAAGTCGAATAAAATGTTTTTCAATGTAAAAATAACCCACTAGTGGTTGGTCCAAATTTGTACAGAGTTGGTGAAAGAAACTGATGGAGTTTTATATACATATAAAACATATATATTATTATTATTTCTTTATTTGTTTGTTTGTTTGTTTTTCCATGTATCGTGAAATAATTTTTAAAATTTATGTATGTTTGCAAAATGTTGCCATTCCTCTATAACTCTACAGGTGGTTCGCTCTAAACTATTCACACATTGGCAGGTGGCACGTTGTCCTGTGTGGTGGGAGAAAGTTTGTTTAGTCTTGTAACAAAATCTATATCGGATCAGGACATTTATAAAATCGTAATAATTATAGAATTGCAATACAGATCGAATCGGCATCAGCAGGTATCGTGATGATAATATTGTATCGGGTGATCCTGGCGATTCCCATCCCTACAACTGTAACTAATCTATATAGCACATCATCACTAGGGCTGCACTGATACCGATTCTGCTCTGAACTACTTGTACTTGTAAAAGTGTTTCGATATCTCTGCAAACTATCCCACTTTAGGGCAGGGCCGGGTGCTCATTACCCAGACTCTCTTTGTGTCAGAGTTGGTGTCGGAGTGGAGAGCTTTGATGAAAGAATGAAGTGGAGCAATCTTTCTGCAGTGTCAGCTCAATGTAGATTGCACAGTAGATTCCTGAGGAGTTACACAGTCGCTCTACACTTTCAGTGGTCACACACTAGCGAAGCAATAGCGGGTGCACTTGATGAGTTATAAGATGCTGCGGATGCGGCAGTTCCTCCGTCAAGGTGCCGGGTCCTTGTTCGGGTACTCGAGATCGGCAAGTATCCAAATGGACGTACATCGGTTCATCCCTAATGTGACAGCACCATTGACTATGGTGAAATACGTCGTCTTGTATAATCGTAATGTATTGCATTGTTAGATTAGTATCATCCAATCCAGATTACAGAATATAAGGAAATCAGATCAGCTTCAAAGAGTCACATGGTTTGGCTGTTTATACTCGGTTTATATTCTCTGGCCTGTTTTTCTTGCCATAACCTGAAAATCACTGAAATTATTAATCGGTTTTATTTTTAATTGGCCAGAAAATGAAACCTGCAGCCTTCAAGTCAGCAGTCCACATGCATCTTTTGTGTGTGTGTGTGTGTGTGTGTGTGTGTGTGTGTTCTTGTTCTATATAGATGTGCTAGTAGGGAGGACTGTTTGCTTTCATTAGAGTGGATGATTGCTTCCTCTCAACACACACACACACACACACACACACACACACACGCAGGCTTTACTGTTGAATGAGTGCCTAATAAGTGTTTGTTGAAGTATGGTAAAACATACACCCGGTCCGCCGAGGCAGTGTGAGGACCCGAAGCGTGTAATTATTTCACTGGCAAATTCATACTTTCAAGGACCTACTGCGTCCTGTAATATAATTAAATCCAACCTCTTATGTGTAGCGTTACGATTTGTTGGTGAAGAAGAAAAAGAAATTTTAACGTGCTGGGCTTCAGGTATGATGTGATCCAGCTGTCAGCATCAAAGTGGACATGTAGACCGCAAAGCTTGTTTCTTGGCAGCAGTCCTCCTTATTAGTCCCGTCCAAAGTCGGATGTGTTGCAGCTCTGGGGGCTTATATTTTGAAGCATTTTCGTTACGAATCGCGTCTTGTTTATCATGTCTTATTAAAAGGACTATTTGGGTTATCTGACATCTTATCTGGTAAATCTGTAAGGAAGTAAACCTCAATTATTATTCAGCATGGCTAAGATGCTTTAGATATAAATTCTTATTTTGACACGGTGTTTGAATACACACTAAACTTTATCATTTAGTGCCAAGCTAAATAGATAGTTGTTTTAATATATATACAATCTTTAAGTGTCTAATTGTGTCTATAATGAAAGTTCTTAAATCTGACGGGTTGATTCACTGTAGGCTTCCATTGCAGCAAAGAACTGAAATCTGTGTTAAACCAATAAAACTGTTAAACTTATTTTTATAGTTATTCTGAAAATACAGTGCATCTCAAAAAATTTGACTTGTGGTCGTGTGAGGCCTAAAGCCTGTCCCAGGGGACTCGGGGAATGAGGCAGGATACACCCTGGATGAGGTGCCGGTCTGTCACTGGGCACACAAGCACACACACATTATGGGAAATTTGGAAATGCCAGTAATCCTACTCTGTGGTAGGTAACCAAAATACCCAGAGGGTATCCACCAATCATGTGGAGAACATGCCAACTCCACACACAGATCAACGTAGGGACTAGGACCCATGACCTAGTGTCACCTAGGGAAATGATCACTCGCTCACTCATCGTCAATACCGCTTAATACTGTATACAGGGTCACGGGGGGCCTGGAGCCTATCCGAGGCGACTTGGGGCACGAGGCAGGGTTCACACACTCATTCACACACTACAGACAGTTTGGGAACACCAGTTAGACTAATCTGCAAGTCTTTGGACTGTGGGAGGAAACCGGAGTACCAGGAGGAAACCCACCAAGCACGGGGAGAACATGCAAACTCCATGAGGTGGGAATCAAACACAGACGCTGGAGGTACAAGGCACCAGTGCTAACCACTATGCCACCGTACCACCTAAGGAAGGTGAAAATAAAGATGACAGACAAGGAAGTGAGTTACAATCAGGTCAACTCAATCCGGTGTTCATGGAGGGAGTCACAGAGACCAGACTCTTCACACAGATGGGAGTTGAGTCATGTCACCTAGACTTCTTCCTTGTTAGATAGAAGCTTTTCACTACTCATGTGCTCAAGTGCTTCTTCAGTCTGAGTGAAGTTGGTAAACTCCTCATATTTGTGTTCCTCCAGGGTGATATGCGTCCTCCCCTGTCTGAAAGGGGTCGTTACATGAACAATGGAAAGGTGCTAGTAGGTGGGAGAGTCATTAGAGAGTGTGTGTGGAGGTGGGGACAGCAGTAGTGAGAGATTAGGGAGAGTCGTTAAGGTGTAACGACCAAGTGTGGCCTCTGTGGTGGACCTATGAACAAGTCGTGATCTTTCTGGGGTTGGATGATTTTATAAAGTTAATAGTAAGCAAGTAAAGAGTCTTGCTATTAAGGTAGTAGTTAAGCATTGTATCTCTGGTAATTTGTGTAAACAATTAAGATTTGTTTTCAAATGATGAAGCATCCATATTCAGTGCGATTCCAATTTACTTAGTGTTTTTAAGGTTGGACATTGTCACAAAGCAGGTGCACGGAAATAAGAATTCCAGATGTAAATAAAAAAAGAATTTACACATTAATAGTCCCTAAAGACTAGGCTGCAGGTGATGGTATCAAGGAAAAACCCCCTGAGACACCATGAGGATGAGGAAGACACCTCGAAAGAACCCAGACCAGAAGGGGAACTGTGTGCCTTGGGGTCGAGCATTTAACAGGAAATGCATTTCAGTTAACATGAAGTCCACTTTGTTAAGGTTACCAGCTGTTCACTGACAGAGACGGGCTGCGTTCCATTCCACAGTGTGCTCCCTACTCCCTGCTCTCTGTCTGCTATTTGCATTTCCCTTTGATCCGAGCAGTTTCGCTCGCTGCGGTTTGGTACTTAACATGCAATGATTGGTCACTTTGCACAGGGATGCCGCATCGGCTACTTGCCTATCGGACCACCAGTTTGGGTTCCCAAGTGTTCGTAGGTAATTACAGACCTCAAACTATCATAAACCGTCTTAGCAGACGCTTACAAAGCCATCTTCTAAATGGGCTTGTCCTTCTTAGCCACGTCAGTCTGAGAAAGTCAAACTGCCTCGTCTCACCGGTCTCCAGAGTCAACTCTCCTCTAATGTCAGTAAACAAAAATGACCTTCACTTTCTTGTGGCCATGTCTGTTGGCCTGCCTTGGTTAGAGCACTTATATTATATTCTTTAAATCAGTTGAAGGACTTGGTTAAGGGATAGACCCTTTATAAATCTCACCGTAGCACTAGCTGTGTGTGTGTGTGTTGAGGTAACCTAACCTCTTTAGAAACTGAGGACTTCTCATTCTCAGGTCAGTGATGTGCTTACATGTACTTAGGTACGGCTAGACATCATCCCCTAGGTGTGTTCCAGTCAGTTCTCACCTGCCGAGTTCCTGTTTGTTGGAATTGGCTGTTGAACCTGGTGTCGAGCAGCCGTTAAGCCTCGGGTTCACCGGGGAGCTCTGCTAGAGGAACTCCCCTTTCCCGTAGCTTTATCAGAAGGAAAGCTGAGTGTGTAAGTGTGGGGAATGTCCCTGTGGCCCAGAGCGCACTCCTCCCTTTACTTAGCAGCACATATTTGAGTTATGTAACACGGCTAAGTCATGCCTGTCTGTCTGTCTGCCTGTCTGTCTGTGTGCGCTGTCTTCCGTTTACATTATATGTGTATATACTGAGAGACCAGCTCCAGCGTGTCCTCTCTGCTGGATTTCATTCGGATCTGTACCTCAATAGGTTTAATCCCTTAGTCCTGTCTTCATGTGTACTGTCTGGCCGAGTCGCTTATGTGCACAGACAGATAGACAGACAGCTCCTTCACTTGCACCCTGAGACACACAGACAGATTGATCACTCACTTTGCACATTGAGATGCATTGACAGACAGATCTCTCACATGTACACTGAGACAGACAGACAGACAGACAGACAGACAGACAGACAGACAGACAGACAGACAGACAGACTTCAATGAAAATAGCTGTATGTCTCTGTGTGTAAGTGTAGCAGCTGTAGGTCTTTTTCATGTTGAAGTGAGGACGCTGCATGTCTGTATGTCTGTTTCAGTGTACATGTGAGAGATCTGTCTGTCAATGCATTACTGTCTGTCTGTCTGTCTGTTTCAGTGTATAGATGAGAGGTCTGTCTTTCTGTTTCAGTTTGCAAATGAAAGCTCTGTCTCACTGATCCTCCCTGTCTCAGTATGAGAATGAATGATCTGTCCATCTGTCTCACTCCCCAAATGATGGATATGTCTGCCTGTCTGTTTGTCTGTCTGTCTGTCTGTCTGCGAGACTCTGTGTAAGAGCTCTGTTTCTGTATAGATCCCCAAATGCCAGATCTGTCCGCTTGCTGATCTGACCAAAACAGCGAGAGAGAGACCACTGAATCTGTCTGTCTGCTTGTCTGTATCTCACTTCAACCAAAATATTAGTCTTTTTGACTCATTTGAGCGCAGATCTGTATGTCTTCCAACTATAAATCTGTCTGTCTTTACAAATAACACATGCACGTGCTAACAATATTTACTGCTTACATACTTTCATGTTTTAATTTTTTTTACTGTTGTTTGCACTTCACAGCCGAAAAAAAAACCTTCGAATTCCTAGAGGTGAAATATAATGCTGTGTCCCTCTGGCTTGTTTGCAACCAGGAATCGTTTATACGCACACACTCTCGCATGCACGAGGCACCAGTTCAGGTAGACATGCGTTCGCCATAACGAGCTGTACGCGCATTTTTTTCCTCTTCACTCCTTTACTACAGTTGAGAGTCTGTGTTGAGAAGCATGTCAACGGCGTCATACTCAAGTGGGTGGCTGACTCCTGTTCGCTGTCGAGTTGCATCATACCCTCCTCCTGTTGCGGGTCGCAGGTCACGGGTACGCGCTCGCGGTTAGCGAGAGGAGCTGCCATCTCATGACGCTTTACAATTCTGCCTGTTTCTGTGTTACAGGGAGTGAAGACAAGCAGGACTATTAGTGGGACTGGATTTAGCCCATCTGGGGGCGCACCTGGGACCTCGGTCTCTCCACACCGGTCTCTCTCTTGTCCAGCGGGATCAGCAACCAGCGCATGGTGTTCCCCTCAAAGGCATCTGGGGAGCAGTGAGGTCCTCTCCACACCCTCATCTGCCAGGACACGCTTCCTTTCTGCCCCTGTCGTCCTCCTTTCCTGTTTCCACACACACACACACACACACACACACACACACGGAAGAGCGGCAGAAATGAGTTCCCACAGTCACCCAGGTAAGAGCTGCCTCCTTATTTGGACCTGATTCTGATTGGTTGTGTTCGGTTTATGCAGAAGTGTCTGTCTGAAATACGAGTGTTTCAGGCCACGCTGACTTTACATAAAGTTCTGTTTCACGTACATTACGTGAACATGATGAAATTGAAATCCGAGCTCTCGTATGACAGCTGCCAGCTTTAGGGGGTGAAGGCTAACGTCTGCTTCCTGTAAGATAATCACGTTTTTTCCACAGATGCACATAATTGTCTAGTGTCCCCGTGATTGACAGGGGACACAGAGTAAGCCCCTCCCACTCTGGAAACACAGCCCTATGAATAGGTGCCTCTTTGTCAGAAATCAAACTTACAGTTTCATAATAATCAGACAAATATGTTTTATGGTGTTGTTCCACAAAACTCGCGGTGAATCATGATGAACCGTACTTATGGCCACCGCGCGAACATCACATAGGTGAGATCAGGGGTATTAGTAGCATGAGGAATCACAAAGAAGTTTTCATTTTCTGCAATGGAAAAGTACTCTAACTAGTTACTTTTATCAGAAAGTAACGCTGTAATGTAACTGATTAACTGATTTTTAATGACAGTAATTTTGTAATGTAATTAGTTTTATCATACAAGCTTCATGTGTTGCCCTTTGAAAGTCGAGTAAAGCATTTGCATTTACATTTATCTCATTCGGCACTTGAGGCACTCATACTTGAGTCTAACACGATCCCAAACTCAAGCCGATTTCTACAAGTGGTGTTCAGGTCAAACCAGGACTTACATTGGTGAAGGACCAGCCGTGGTGGCTCGGAGCCCTGTGCAGTCGTTCCTGTGAACATTCATCAAGCGGACCGCCTGATCCATAACAATCGACGGATAACTTGTTGCAAACTTGCGGATGAGACGAATCCGTCTGTGCAAATTGTACACACACACAGAGCTATTGCCACACCCGCCATACAGTCCTGACCTGGCTCCAAGCCATGTTTGGGCTTCACGTTAAAGGAGTTCCTGGGACGCCAGCGTCTCTGACTTTTAAAGCAAGCAGTCTGATCATGGCTCGGGTATACTGAGAAAACTTTCTACCTTGATGGTATTCAAGCACTAGTGAAACACTGGGATAAGTGCATTAGTGTAGCAGGGGATTATACAGAGAAATAAAAGGAGATTTTACTCTCATAACTGTTCAGATTTTTCAGATCAGAAATCCCAGTTTGATTTGAACATCTCTCACACAAATTGTCCGGCTTATATTCATGTCTGTAAATGTATCCTTAACGAAGGCGTTATCTATTCCATCCACGTAACGTCTTCAGTTACACACTTCTCTCCCACACCTACACACCCACCAGCGCTGAAACACTAATAATAGTTCCAAAAACAGCAAGTCACACATCTGGCGGTTTGTTTCGCCTTTCTCGCCCCGAGAGTGACGAGCTGCCAGCGGATATCTAGAATAAATCATCTCCACACTGAAGTCTTTCACTAATGGCTCGTTTATTTTATTGCTACCGCAATGATGGAATGTCTCTGATTGGTATTTTTTTTTTGTTGTTGTCGCTTTTTCCGTGGCGCGTCGTAACTGTGCACGATGTTGATTTTGAGAACGGTTTGAAGGCAGATGTGCGTTCGCACGTACAGATCACTTCCAAACACAAATGTAAACAGTGAATGTAGGAATAAGGCACGGTTTGGCAAATACAGGCTTGCTCTCACTAGGACAGGCTTCACAAGAATGAAGTGTGTGTGTGTGTGTGTGTAAAATATTCCCTGGCTTCTCCTAAAGGAGGGTTTGATTTGTTATGTTATTGTAATATCATCTCCTGAGCACTGAGGCTAGTACACTCAAAGCAGCAGTATCAGACAGGCTCCAGTTTCAATTACCACTTTTTTTTTTGGTGATCCAGATTTCTGTCCTAACAAACCAGTTTGCCTTGGCTGAGGACACTCGGCTACAGGAACGGCGCATGACGGACCTTAAGGGCTGAGAGTTGCGGTGCCAGAAAAAGCCTTTTGATTCTCATTCAAATATCTGTGCCTGATCTGTCTGTTCAACTCTGCCAAGGATGCCTTTAGCCAACTGTCATCTTTCAGAGAAAAAAAAAAGGAAGGTTATTTTAGGAGATAGCTGTAAGCAACGCTATGTCGTTTTTGCCTTTCCTTCTCTTTATGTGTCGGAGAGTATGTTCACCTTTTAAAATTTTTTTTTTTTTTTAACTTAAACCCCTGAATGGTGTTTGTTCTCATTACTTACTGAAAGCATGAATCCACTGTGAGCATTAGGCTGTTAGACTGCGCTCATTTTGAGTCATGCCTCTGTCACGTTGAGAAATGCGCACATCTCTGCAGGAGCGGATTTTTAATGCTGCTTTACAACCTCCCCGAGCTTTTCTTTTTCTTTTTTTTTTCCCCCCGGCATTTACAATAAAGTCTGAAAGTTTGTTTTGTCTTAAAAACCGTCATCTGCAGGAATCCTGCTGCTCTGTTGTGCACAGGGCCGGGCAGCTGAATTTCTTTCTGCCGATATCATTGTGGTGAGAAGTCTGAGGTATTACAGAAAAAAAAGAAAAAGCTTTATAACCCTAGTTCCATAATAGAGTTGTTAAAAGTTTGTACTAATCCTAAAAAAAGGGAAAAAAAAAATTAAATACATACTGCTCAAAAAAATTAAGGGAACACTTAAGTCCCGGTTTGACTTGAACACCCCTCATATGTGTATGTAAGGTTCAAGTAAAACCGGTACTCAGTGTTCCCTTAATTTTTTTGTGTGCCGTGTGTGTGTATATATATATATATATATACACACTACCGTTCAAAAGTTTTAGAACACTTGCAAATTTCTTTGTTTTTGTTTAGTGATTTATTTTCTACATTC
>JAQMYK010000035.1:24154465-24175721 GCA_030014345.1 Clarias buthupogon | reverse complement strand
AAACATTTTTAGTTTATGTCTTATGGTGTTGACTCTTTTAGTGTTCATACAAATATTTACACATTAAGTTTACTGAAGGTAAAAACAGTTGAAAGTCAGAGGACGTTTCTTTTTTTTGCTGAGTATATATACGTGACGGTCGTAAAAATGGCATGACAAAAATATCACCCTTTGTTATTTTGTTTCCATCTCACTTTACAGGTTTGACTTGCACTCAGGTAACACTTACTAGAAAAGGACGACGGAATGTCAGAACAGATAAAGCAGCCTGCCTCGGACACGTTTCCAGGCACAGCTAAACCATGATTTATGAAGATTAAACAAAACAAAAAAAGAAGCATTGTGCCTATTTGTGTTGTAAAAGTTTTAGTCTGTCTTTCCTATGATGGTCTTTATGAGTGCTTTAAAACTTTTGCCTGATTGCCACAGTACCAGTCGAAGGTTTGGACACAAGTTTATTTTCTACATTCTTGAACAATGCTGGACTTTTTTTTTACTACTATAAAATAACACATATGGCATTATAATTTAGTAAGAACATCAACAGTCAGTTGTTATTTTAAGACACGAAGGTCAGAGCTGTTCTGGAACAGTTCTTGCAAAAACAGTATTGTCAAGTTTCATTTGCAAAATCCATCAAGCACGGTGATGAAACTGTCTCTCATGAAGACCTTCTCAGGAAAGCAAGACCAAAACTTACCTCTGCTGCCGAGGAGAAGCTCATTAAGAGTTACCAGCCTCAGAAATGTTCATTCAGACATTGGCCACTTTATTAGGTACACATTGCTAGTACCTGGTCGGACCCTCTTTTGTCTTTGCTTTCTCCTTTAATTCTTTGTGGCACAGATTCAACAAGGTGCTAGAAACATTCCTTAGAGATTTTGGACTAATTTGACATAATGGCATCATGACATGAATTTTTCATTCCATCACATCCCAGAGATGCTCTACTAGATTGAGATCTGGTGACTGTGGAGGCCATTTGACCTCACGTTCAGTTTGAGATGATTTTAGCTTTGTGACATGGGGCATTATCCTGTGGTCATAAAGGGCTGGACACGGTCAGCAGCAATACTCAGCTAGGCTGTGGCATTTAAATCCGCTAAGGTTAATTGGTACTAAGGAGCCCAAAGTGTGCCAAGAACATCTCCCCACACCATTAGATTTTTGCATTTAGTAGACACTTTTATCCAGAGTGACTTATAAAAGTGCTTTAAAGTTTCCGTCATTGGATCGATCCTTACACTGGTTACTAGGTAACCAACTATAAGTACCATCAGTCCAACACTATTGAAAAGGGATGGATCCAAGCTTTCATGTTGTTTTATACCAAATTCTGACTCTGCAATCTGAATATCGAAGCAGAATTCAGAGACCAGGCAACATTTTTTTTTCAATCTTCTATTGTGCAATTGTGGTGAATATATGCAAATTGTCACCTCAGTTTCCTATTCTTAGCTGACAGGAGTGGCACCCGGTGTGGTCTTCTGCTTCAAGCTTTGATGTGCTGTGTGTTCAGAGATGTTTTTCAGCATTCCTCGGTTGTAACAAGGTGTTACTCAAGTTACTGTTGCCTTTTTATCAGCTCGAAGCAGGCTGGATATTCTCCGCTGACCTCGGGCATCAACAAGGCATTTTTACTCAGGGAACCTCTGCACACTGGATATTTTCTGTTTTTAAGACCGTTCTCTTTAACCTTAGAGGTAATACTCAGACCGGACTTGAACTTCAGCAGATCATCTTTGACCACGTCTACATGTCTAAATGCATTGAGTTGCTGACATGCGATTGGCTGGTTAGCTCAACGTCAACAAGCAGTTGAACACGCTGGGGAATGTGAGTGTGTGTAATGTAAGTGTAATTACATAGTTCTTAATTTAGACCCTAAACTAGAAATGTGAAGCTCGTTAGCAGGCCATTTCCTTTTTCGTCAATAGAGTGTGAGAGTTATGTAGGCTTCAATGTTCAGACTTGTTAATCCGGTGCTAATCCAGTCTAAGGATGTAATGATGTAATAGGCGGAGCACGAGAAGCCGTCATCAGCGAAGAACATCCATCAACATCAGATCTCGTCTTTCTTATGAATGCTTCATCAAAGTCTTTCAGAGTTTATAATCTCTGCCAAAAAAAGTTGTTGGGGTGAATGAGTGAGAGTCTGAACCTAGAATCCTAATGATAGTGCCATGAAACAAGTTTCCAAGATGACACGTAGAAAAAAACTGAGATGATCCGACAGGACAGGACAGTGCTTAAGGTTGCAGGAACAGTTCCTCAGCATCCAGGTGAAACAAGGTTGTAAACAAGTGAGATACTGTCAATCCTGCCTTGTATAAATATAATTTACTTCTGTTTTTTTTCCCCCAACAATCTAAAGTTATCAAAGTAACACATGTCTCGCAACTCCCCCATCATGTCTGTTAACACTCCAGCTGAAATACCCACCTGTTAATGCATTTTTCTCATACTTCAAACTCCCTTTATTTCACTCCTCCTTAGTTTTAAAACGTAAATGAGCTACTACTGAGCCCCACCCTACCAGACAACAGCAGAGCTCAGCAACAAGCCAGGGGGAAGGTATCTTCTTATATGTGGTCATAACAGGGGAGAAAATCTAAGATTGTTTTCACATTAAGCACCCAAGATCGTTTCCAAGAACACTTGACCCCAAAGTCTGTTTTATATTGGTTAGTGAGAAAACAAGCATTCCAGGCTTGGGAACCATGCCCGAGTCTGCTGAAAACATGGCGTCAAGCATGGTACAACGTACTCTGGGATGGATCGAATTAGATATGGAAGCCAATCGTACCGAAACATGGAAGTGGACGTGACGTCTGTCTGGTGTAGCACGTGCCAGTGTGGTGCTCTGACCCTCATAGCCATAGCTGATAAAGTAGGAAGGCATGCGAGAGCGTTACTCTTGACATTTCTTGACATCTGTATCGGCGTGGAAATACGCATGTGTACCCGAGTACGGAGAATAATAACATTGGGACCACTGGCCAGGTGGGGAGTGAGGAAGGGGAGCATTTAGTCCCTATTGTGAAAGTGTCCTAACTGACCTGTTTAACCCCAGACCAATCCAAAAATGAAAATAAAACAAGAATAAGCCAAGACACTTTTTTTCTCACATTTTTTTATTTGTTCCTTGCTAATTTGTAATTTTTGCATGAGATCAATGTGTGAAAAGAGCATCAGCGAGCACAGGTAACCCTCTCCTCCCTTCTCCTCCACTGCCACATTGTTAAATAAATCACCGGACAGATAACCTTCACCCCTAAGTAAGGCTAAAATGTATCAACAAGATAACTACCATGGATTTTATATAAACAGTCATCTTTTTTCGGCACGGTCTGTGCTTCGTGAGCTGTCTAGGAGACCTCCCTGATTCTATGAGAAAAGACGTCAAGAAGTCAGGGATCATTAGGACGCTACTTCTGTTCGCGTTTTTTTCTTTCTTTCATCAGTCCACAATGTCATTGAGAACGTTATTTAGCTCTGTTGATGTTTCTCTGGTTTACGTAGTGGCCACGAAAAGCTCACACATGCATTCAGGCGCATACTTTGTTGTTTTTATTGCATGGTTATCCGTCAGTGTCTGAAAAATGTACTGACTGATAATGGGGATCACCAGTGGCCATCCGATACGATATCACGATACCCAAGTGCCGATTTGATTTGTATTGAAACTCTTTAAGCATCACGACTTTATAATAATCCTGAGTTTTTTTTTTTTTGTCCCTTCAGATTTTGTTACAATTCTAAACAAACTTAAATAAATAATTTGCTCCAAAACACATGATGCCGCCACCTGTAGGACTATAGAGGAACATTTTACTACCCCAAATGCAAACATGCACATAATTTCAATAATTATTACAATTTCTATGTGTATAACCACACAAAAGAATCTCACTACATTACTGAATTGATTTCTCCCCCTCATCTCTAGTGCTCACCTCCTGTTATTGGTAGACATGGTTTGCTGCTGTGTGCTGCTCGTAACAAACTCCTTGTGCTCAGGTTTTTATCAGGTTACCTCATGTTGCAGAAAGATGATGTCGTTCCTTTTTCTCAATATTGTCCCAGAGCATGAAATACGTCCAGATCGCTGTACTTTTCGTGGCGTCTGTTCATTGAACCGATACCTGATACTCGTATCGGTGTCCGCGTGTCCCTTGTCTGGTGTATCCTCAGCATTACTGGGGCGAAGCCATCAGTTTAGGACCTGCTCCACCACCCTGAGTGTATCTGTTATGGTCTGTTAGAGCTGCACCATCACCCCTCGTGACACAGTTTTGTATTTACCCTAAAAAACTGGACAGGAAACCTCAACAATTTGCAGTTCTGTAAAATAGACTTAATGTTTTAATGTTCAGATGAACCGAGCGCCTGTACACGCCACATGCTCCGTCTGGACATTTGGTCAAAGGCTGAAACTAGAGCAGCCCCTTTTTTGTTTATGCACCTGTGTCTGATATTACATGCCTTTACTGTTATTTTATCCTCAAGTGAAGTTTTTTTCTTTTTTGGAATGTCTTTGCTTTCCCCGTATTTTCTTCTCAAATATTCAAATCATATTCATGTGCGTATAAGTGTCCAACATGTTTGAAAGAAAGAAACATGCATTGATTAAAATGAGAAAGTTGCACGAGAAGGTAATTTATCGCCCAAAGCTCTGATACCTTTCATTTTGTAGAGCTTTTGCAAAGCAGGTTTCTCACAGATTCCAAGAAATCAGGCTATTATCAGCTGTATATAGCCACAGCGTTTAATGACACCATTATAATGTTTCGTAAGGCTACAGCAAGTTAGTTCATGAGCAGATGATTATCTCTTCAGGGTGTTTTCTAAAGCTTGGTTGTAAATTGATTAACTATTGTTAGGGCTGCACGATTTTCCTGGTTGAAAGTTGGGAATTACAATATCAGGTCGAACACAACATTTACAACATTTACAGTTTTTATCGAACCCTACCGTGATGGCAGCCTCTCTAGGTTTACTCTATGATTTTTTTTCGGGACGGGTTGAAAAATCCATGATCCAGTTATAAGTTGATATCAGAACACATCATGTGATGCGATTTAGTGGCACTGGGATCAGAGAGACCCAAACATGATAATGAGTTCTAGCCATGCCCAGTGTATTTTTGTTTAAAATTTAAGTCTGCTTATGAATGCTGCCAAGGCTTGCGTCTAAAAGCCACTAATTGGGGGACGACATAGGATTACCGGAAAACCGAAACGGGAAGCGACCATGGACATCTGAACATGTTTAATTAACGTGACCGGTTTAGATGCATCCGTCATACAGTGAGTTGCAAAGCTAACGGAAAGGAAAAGTAGTCTTATTTCTTTTGACGAATTGGTTGTCCTCCATGTTTACCCAGGAGCAAAGGGCTCCAAATGCTGCCTTTAAAATGTGTTTTCTCCAGGGATTATGTTGCTGTTATTATACGGAGTTTGTTTCTTTTTACATGACATCATTTTACTACAGGACGTGTTCATGTTCTAGAGGATCTTCATCATATACTTTTCCAAGGAGGTCAAATGATCGTACATTATATAATTTGGCAAATTAAATAATCTTAAAAGACGACTGAAATTAAACAGCGCTTGGAGATGCTCTTCGCTTTTCCTGTGCGTGTTGGGTTTTGGCGATTCGGTGCCGTTTCCTCACAGGTTCATCTCTCCGCCCAATCGGCAAACATTCTCACTCCATCCCAGGCCGTGCTCTGGGCCACACTCATCCTTCTGCCACTGCTTATTGTCCTACTTACGGCCTTGTTCTGAGGTTTAGCCTCTTTCTTTCCGTTGTCGTTCCAAACCTGCATTTACATGGTGGTGGCTCCTGGCAGCTCTTACAAGATCCCGCCTTAATTTTAGCCTCCACCTCAAGTTCCTCACGAAAAAAGCCCGATGGAGAGCAGATGTAACCCGTGAACACTGGCCGCTTTCCTGGTTCATGGAGCCCATTATGAGTCCGGGCTTTTTTCGCGACCCAGTTTGTGGGGGCTGCCGCGTTGGAGCAGTCTGTTTGACGTCAGTGCCACTAATCTAAAGGCTTTACTGCCCCCAAAAAGCCTGGCTCTAATGATGTATGACAGAGCCAGTGACCCAGCTACTCTGCATTAGTAATGTTAACAGAGATTTCAGTGCAGCAGGGACGGCAAAGGGTCGGTTCGTTGAGACGATTCCACAGGAAACATCTTATTACCCAGACACTGGGTTGCAGAATGAACGTGATCATTTGGTAATGTAAAGATTTCTGTCCTCACTGTGAGAGGATGGGTTCGCTTCCATTCTGAGTCAGGTTACCATAATGTCGTTTTTTTTCGATGTAACAGTCACCTGTGGTTATGCTTATTAGGGGAACAGATCTGTCTCTTTTTCTTTCTTTTTTTTTTTTGTAAATGTGCTTTGTGATAATTGTTGCATTTGATTTGACTCGGATGCACAAAATGGCAAAACAAATGGTAATAATTTAATTATTAATTTAACTGATAAATGTATGTCATCCAAAACTTATTTAAAGTAGGAACATGATATGAAAATGTCTTTACTTGACATGAAATTTATTTTTTATTTAATTTAATTGTTTGTTTTTTTTATCTCGGGGTTCAGGGCATCTGTCTCAGACGGTTAGAAATTCCAAGGTTTTCTAATCATGAGTCAGAAATTCATGCTTATTCAAACACAGCAAATGTCTGTTGTTTAAAATATTAATATTGTCTCCGTTGTCTCATCCCTGTAAAGTTTCTCAGAACAGCAGTATTGGCGTTAAAACGTCCATGTGTATATTATCAGCATATGTTGTTGGTCTGTCGGCTGCTCCCGGCAAGGGGTCGCCGCAGCGGAATATCCAGTCCGCACAACAACTTGGCACAGCTTTTACGCCGGATGCCCTTCCTGACGCAACCCTCCCATTTTTCCGGGCTTGGGACCGGCACTGCATCCAGTGGCTGGGGGGTTTGGGCACTGGCTGGGAATCGAACCCGGGCCTTCCGCATGGCAGGCGAATCACCTACCACTGAGCCACCAGTGCCCCCGTGTATATTATCAGCATATACTGTATGCATATGAAAGTACTTTCACTATTAAACATAGCTATGGTGTGTACTGTTCATTTTTTTTTCAGCCCATGTTTCTTTAAAAACTTGATGTGTCAGCACTATCCTTTCAGGGTTTAGTGATGTGTTGAAAGGTTCTTAACCCAGTTGTAGTAATTAAATCTCTTTAGTTATTTCTTTGCTTGATGCAGCCCAAAATCGGTGCCTGGTTTTGGCCCGGCCTATCAGTCAAAAGTTTGGATTGAACACAAGTTCGGGTTCATTTTGTAAATTCTAGAACAATACTGGCGATTTCAAAACTATGAATTAACACATGTTGTTGTTATTTTAAGACATGAAGGTCAGCTGTTCTGGAATATAGTTCTCGTAAGAACAGTATTGTCAAGTGCATTTGCAAAACCCATCAAGCACCATGATTTATATTTCCATTTACATTTAGGCGTTTGGCAGATGATCTTATCCAGAGCAACTTACAAAATGATGATGATGATGATGATGATGATGATGAAACTGGCTCTGATGAAGACCAAAACTTACCTCTGCTGCAGAGGAGAAGTTCATTTAGAGTTTCCAGTCTCAACTAATAATCACCAACTATCAGCTCCTCAGATTAGAGCTGTTACGAAGGCTTTACAGATAATAATCATCAGACACATCTCAATATTAACTGTTTAAAGGAGGTTATTGCTTATTTTGGACGCATTCAGTATTGTCTTACTATGTAGAAAGAAATAAAAATTAGGAAGCACCATCGAATTAGATGGTGTGTCCAAACATTCGACACACCATAGGGCAGTGTATTTATTCCCATCTTATACATCCGTGGTAGGACCTCCGGTCAACATTCTCACACACTACGGGCAATTTGGGAATGCCAGTTGACCTAATCTGCATGTCTTTGGACTGTGGGAGGAATCCGACCAAACATTGGGAGAGCATGCAAACTCCATGCACACCCACCCCGATGTGGGAATTGTACCCAGGACCTGGAGGTGCAAGGCTGACAGTGCTAAGCTGACATGGGTCATTCGAACTGCACATGTAGCTTTTCCTCTATCCAACTCAACATAGTCTCCGTCACAAGTGATGCATTGCACCATTCATGTTTGTTTGGTTTGTCTTCAGTGCTGCTTTCACCTTCTTTAAACATCTTCATCCAGCTGTGCACATTGCTCTTCTTAATGGTTTCATCTCTGTAAAACATTCTGTAGCGCAGTGAGAGACCATCAGCTTATAATATATAAAAATAAATTCTCTCTCTTTTTCTTGTTGGAAAGTTAACTGGGTTTCCATTCTTGTAATTAGGGCAGTTTTAATGCAGTGTGATCTGTTTAGGATTGTAAAACAGGAGGGAGCTTAATACAGTATATGACTCTGATACTCGTTGGAAAATAAGTACTGTTTATAAGGTGGCAGGTTTGAATAGCTGAAACATTAATCCTGTTCATTGTCCCCGTAAAATACATTACACGCTGCTTGAACCTACAGTATGTATAGGTTTTATTTTCAGTCATGGACTAATAATAGTCCTGTGCTATCTGGCCTTTCGAGCCTGTTTTGTTGATTGGATACATGCCCTGTATGTCCTTGGGTATTTAAATCGTGTGTTTCTGGCCCGAGATGTGTGTGTATGTGTATGTGTGTGTGTGTGTGTGTGTGTGTGTGTGTGTGAGAGAGAGAGAGAGAGAGCTTTGGTTTCCATGGCATAGGTTTTGCTTGCAATTGTTTAGCCCTGAAATTTATTGGGTGGCTCCACTTGTATAACCATGCAGTAGACGATCCTGGGCAGGTTGCCATCTCCTCAGCCAAAAAGCCACATTGTACTGGAACAATCTTTTAATCACTTGCATTTTCAGTTATTATTCTCATCTCTCATTATATCATTATGTGTTATGTCTGCTCCCAGGCAAGATATGGTGCCATCCCCCAACAACCCCCCCCCTCCGCCCTACCACCACCTCCACCAAAAAACAAAAACAAAAAAAAACAACATAAAAACAATTTGTTGTGTAAAGGGATGTTTCGGCCTCTGTCACAATTTCCATTCAGCTCAGATTTTTGATTTACTTCTGACTTCCTCTTAGTCACCGATCTGCTCTCTGCACGTTGCTGTCATTAAATAAAGAATGAGAATAGCGGGCGTTAAAACGATCCGTGTCTAGTGTTCACATGTAAAACCTGTGTCTTTTCAGTGGACTTGATTGTGATTCATTCAGAGTTTTACAATAGCATCAGTCCAAAAACATTCATGTGCATATACATGTGGCGTTCGAGTCAAACCAGGACTTTTTTTCAGAATAAAAACTTTATTTCTCTATATAATTACACTACGCTAATGCACTTATCCCACCATCATTTCACTATTCGCTTGGATAGAAAGTTTCCTCAGTATGCCAGAGCCATGATCAGAGTGCCTGCTTCATGTCTGAAATCCTGGCCTCCCAGGAACTCCGCAAACATGTGGAAAAGGTTTGAAGCGGGGTCAGGACTGTACAGAGGATGTGGCAATAACTCCCAGCCGAGTTCCTGTAATGTGCAGGTGGTGTCCGTGAATGATTGTGTGTACAGTTCCCACAGACGGATCGTCGACAAATTGGCGACAAGTTATCCGTCGATTTTCAAGGATCGCTCGCTGAATGTTCACAGGAACGACTGCAGTGGGGTACGAGCCACCTCGGCCGGGATCGTCATTCACTGACACATGACCGTATGTAAAACGTTTGCACCATTGCAGTCTCATCACCCTACCACGCTTCTGTAAATGTCAATCAATTTTAGTCCTGGTTTGATTTGAACGCCCCTCGCATGAATAATAACAAAAGGAAATAAAGATCATATCGTCTAATAGTTCTTCTTTTCATTAAGATACTCTGAGAATAACTTTTCTCTTACCTTGTCAACGTTTATTCCAGTTGTCATTATAGTTATAAAAAGTGGCCGTGAGGAAAGAACAAAAAGTGTCCATCACTACTTAGCCAAAGATAGATGTTCGGCAATATCCTGGCCTCCTTTGCAAATACAGTGTATGCTTAAATTAGGAATATTCTAAGAGTGGCAGCAGAGGAAGGAACCCTGAACCTTCTGATCATACACTGTGACACCCCTGTAACAACCTTGGTCAGCGTCCCAGTGGATCACAAGGCTCTCCCAGGGACACTGGGCGTTTAGCAGGAATCCATCCTTGACGGGACGCTAGTACGTTCCCCGGGAGGTGGAAAGACAACGGAGAGTAGTAGTAACCTGAGCCTTGGATCGACCCGAGGACCCCGGAGCGCTGAGGCAGCTGCTACCCAACGCTTCATCATTAGTGTGTAAGAAATAGTTGCACTCATTCATCAGCCATCACTGCTTCAGTTATTAGCATTAATTCCAAGTCCAACAGATAATCCTTCAGAGAGAGAAGCCTTAAGGAGTGGGAAGTGAAGCAGGAAGCACAGCATGATCCATTACTCACTGTGTCCAGCATGAGTTTTATATAGCAGTTAAAGCTGGACTGTGTTTTCAGATTGCATCACTTGTGGGCAGCTGTCTAAACAGCTGTACAGTCCTGTTTTAAAACGCAAACAATACACGCATTAATTTAGGCATTTCCTATTTTTTTTAAGGGCTCGTAAATTGTGCGCGAGTTACTTTGCTTTGTGATGAAATCCATGTTTTTGTTTGGAGAACCGCGGTATCGGTGCGATGGCGGGCGGGCGAGTCTTTTTGTTGGGCGGTGATCCTGACTCGAGAGAACATGTGTTGCACTGATTTTGCAAGGTTTCATGCCTGGCTTAAGCTTTGTGGAGCTTGCGCTCTTTTTCTCAGGCCTTTGCCTGAACAAGCCCCTTTCCCGCCGTGATTAATTGCTGGCAGGCACAGCTGATGGGATCTTGCGTCAATAAATCGTCATGAAGGCAACTCCCCTGCTTCGAACATAAACACAGAGACAGGCTGTGCAGCGACTGAAGCCAGGCCAGAGCTAGTTAGAGCTCCACAGGCCCTCGGAGCTCCACGGCGTCGTTTATTTAACACCCAGATTTTATTAGACGAGATCTGGCCACGGATCTCTCTGGGCTGTTTAATCTGCCATGAACCAGGCCTGGTTTCTGAGGGTCTGGAGAAATACTTTAGCTTGTGTTAAGACTCAAATGATCACAGATCGAGTCAGTGCACGGTCAGTGTTTTGTTCGTCGGTTTTCACACACTGTACACTCTGTTTGATTTGAACCTTTGTGTGTGTTAGTCGCTGCGAATTCTGGCTGAAGGATCATCTTTGCGGATTGCGGTTCTTCATAACCACCCGGAACCTGCATTATTAGAGAGCATTTATTTCTATAAAGCATTGAGAGTAAGGCCGCGCCTGGGCGAAAGCGAATCGAGGCCTCAGGATGAACAGGAGCACAAAGACTACGAGTATCCCCCAAATCCCTTTTTCAGCTCCAGTTGGGTAGCAGATGGTTTTGAATAATTCATGAAAAGTTTGTGGGTAGTGTTCGGCATCACATTTATCTCGGAGGCTATTAGATTTCAGTGCAAGAAACCGATCCAAAATGTTGAGCGAGCTCTCATCTTCGGGAGAATTCACTCAGCGATTTGATATTTTTTAAGTGCCGCAGTGCAGCTACGAGGAACGAGATTGAATGCCTTGATTAATCACTCGAGTTAGTCGATGTGGTTGTTTATTCTATTTAAATTGAATCGTAAAACAAGCTGCTGACATGCACAAAGTAACAAGTTTATGATTAAAGCATAAAGGTGCATAGATTTGAATAGAAAGGCAACATTTGCAAGATTTCCACTATCGTGTTGAAGTTAAAGCGTAAATTTGATATCGAGATTCGGAATAATAGTAATATGACTCTAATAAATCATGGGTTATTGCTTTGCCTTTTAAGGGACGACAAGATTTTGTTTTACAAATGAGAGATACCACAGAGGCGCTTGTTTGAAGGGAATTTGTTCTATACACCTGCTATCCACTTTATTAGGAACACCTGTACGCCGCCTCATTCACGATTCAGATTATCCAATTACATGGCAGCCAGCAATCATGCAAATACGACACAAGAGCTTCTCTTAAAGTGCCCATGTTTTTTTATTTTTATTATTATTATTATTATTTTTTTTTAACACAAAGGTCCCTCCGTCTGTTATTTCTTCAGCTGAAATAGTCCTTGAGATGATGCATTATTTTTGTAACTCAAACGCTCTTCATTTCACTCCTTTTCCAAACATGCCATTTCAGTGTCTATGTAAATGAGCATTGAGTGCACATTAGGAGAGAAAAATACAATTAGGGTGTTTAAGCCCCGGCCAATTAAAAAATGGAAAAAGCACAAAAAAACCAGGAAGTGTTTTTTTTCTTTTTTTTTTCTTTCTAACCTTTTATTTTATTTGTGCATGCACACTGGAGAGCCATCTAAATGTCTAAAAATGAGAAAACAAATGAATGTGGCGTTATAGCTCCCTGTTCACGTCAACCATCAGGTTAAGGAAAATGTGATTGCAGAGGCTTCGACCACAGCATCGTTGCTGGTGACAGATCATCAGGTTTGAGTATTTCTGAAACTATTGTTCTGCTGGGGTTTTCACCCAGAACAGTCATTAGCACGAATGTGGCGTGACAAACAAACAAAACAAAAAAAACAAAAACAGCAGTAATGTGGGTATGGCTGATTAGATACGGTTGGAGAAGTACATGGTAACTCAGATCATCGTGCTTTGCAAGATAAGTGAGCAGAATAGCATCTCAGATTGCTGTAGCCGCTGATAGGAGCAGAAGCTGATGTGGTCTTCTGCTGTTGAGGCCTTTCTGAATCATTCACTATTGGTTTTATATATATACTGTAATATGTTATTAAGAATTAAAATTTCTTAACTAGTTCAAAGTCATTTAAAAAATGCATTAATTATTATTTTTTCTTTCTTGTCTTTTCTACTGCCAAGACAATTGCCAGGCTTCTCTCATCCATGTTGTTCATGAGTGCGCACATTGTGTGAGCTCTCCCGTCGTAGGAGTCACCTCCTCTCTAATGACCAGTCGTGTGTGTTGTCAAAAGTTGCCAACATGGGATTATGTAAGATGGCCGGTCTCTAAAACTAAAGTGGTAAATGAAACGTGACTTTCTGAACGATGAGCTCACCTCATATATGATACAGAATTTAATTGTATGAGAACTTAAAATTTTTTTTTTATAGGGACGGGAATCACCACTGATATGATATTATTGCGATACCTTGGTTCCGATTGTGTATTTGTTTGATTTCTTTAGATTTTGTTGCAATTCTAATCAAATGTAACAAATACATTTGCTCGTACCACACAGGATGTCGTGCTGCATGACAATGTGTGAATAGTTTAAAGCACACCATCGGAATAGTAGATGAATAGTGTATATATACATCATTCAGAATTTTTATAATTTTTTTTTATTACTAATGATGAAAACAGTTGGTATACGTCACTGAAACGATTTTTTCCACCCATATTATATATGATGTTTTCTTCTTTTGTAATAACCAGCATGCATTTTGAAAGCATAAAACCGTGACACATATTACTGTTTCCTTTTTTTCTTTTTTGCAAGGAGCCACTAAAGAAGCTCCTATTCGCAAAATTAATTAACTTTTTTTTTTCTCACCAACAACGCATTCAAATTAAACTACTTAAGGGGGAAACACCAGCTTTATTATTTTCTAGGTCTGTACTCGGAGGTGTTCAAAGTTATGAGGTCTGTAAGGTCACAAAAATATCACTGTTGTTGTTCAGTGACTGCTCTGGAAAATTCTTCTCGATGGAAACAGATTTGTAGGCGGAAAGCGAGAGGGACGAGCCTAAACAAAGCTTCAGTGCATGATGGAAATTCCGTCCGGGTAATTTTTATGCTAATTTATATGATGCTTTTGTCTCAGTCGTGCACTTTTTAAAAAAATATCTAATCAGAGGATAAGAAATACTTGTGCTTTTTTTTCCCCCTCTTTTTTCTCAGGTTGGCAAAAACAGAAAAGTTCAAACACAATGCGTATAAAAAGCCGATCATGCATCATCGTCTGTATGAATCCGGAGAGGCATTCTCAGGCAGACTTGCAGCTCGGTCTCCATAACCTCAAATGGTGGGAAAAAAAGGAAAAGAAACGCTAATTACAAAGTTAACAGCTTTTAAACTTTGTCTCTCAATGGCTATGGACACAGCAGTAAAGAGCCTGTTTTATAGCTGTGGCTAACACACATCAAGAAGCCTGCACGCGTTTCCAGTCTCTCAGAGGAGCTGAGGCAAAGCAGCACGGTGGCTCCTGATGAGGCATTATGGGAACACACCAGAGCAGGCCACATCAGGCCTCCTCCGGAGAGGCCACACATTTAACCAGGACGCAGGAAGAGGCACCAACTTCAAAGGTGTTTTAGGTTCTTTAACAGTCCTTGAAGTTTTTCCTTTTTTTTCTTCCCCTCCTTAACTAAAGCAGAACCACTTTTTAGACCACCAGTGTTCGTTTTTCCATTGCATCCGTCCTAATAAACCGTGTTTTCAAGAGCTGTCATGTACGTGCACGTGTATATGGGTGTGGGCTTTGTAATTGGCACGAAGAAAATGCACCCGGTGCTGTACCAGTGCCAGCGCTTACAGTGCAGTTTTTCCACTCCGCCATGAATGAAGGCTGCTCTCTCCGCGCTTCGCCTTTGTGCTGTGCTTAGTTTGTTCCAGTTGGATTCAGATCTATGAAAACGTGCAGGAATTTCAAGTGCCATCTTGATGTGTTATATACTGTATGGAGTGACTGACGAGTGTAAAGCGAATCATCAAGCGATCCAAGTGTGTTTGTGGCTCCTAGTACAATATGCCTAATCCTTCTTCTGGAGGAGAAGTTCTTCTTATACAAATGAACAGAAAGGAAAATCCGCCTTCTTTGTTTGTTTGAGGTAGCGATGCACTGTTTCACAGGTTAGGCACCGAACAGAAACCTTTAGACGCCTGATAGATCTCATCCTTTTCATTTCATGGTACTGAATAATCGTGCCATTTGGATGACATTTAAAAATATCTAAATGCACGCTATACAGCCTGACTTAAAACTGTTGTCTGAAAGAAAACTAATTATTCACATGTTTCATTGATTTAAAAAAAGGCTTGTGATTTGAGCAGGGTTAGAGGGCAGAAATGGAATATTGGACTTTAGTTAAAATGTGTTTGACTTTCAATAACCACAAGAAGTTAGGGATTAAGACAAATACGTCATTCTTTTGCTACTGCCTCAGCAACCTGATTACATTCTTTCTATTAATTTCGCAATTACATTTACAGTATTTAGCAGACGAACTTATCCAGAGCGACTTACATTTTTATCTTATTATACATCTGAGCAGTTGAGGATTAAGGGCCTTGCTCAAGGGCCCAACAGGGGCAACTCGGTGGTCATGGGGTTTGAACCTGGGACCTTCTGAACCGTAGTCCAATGCCTGAACCACTCAGCTTCCCCTGACCTCAGTGGCAACTTGGTGGTGCTGGAATTTAAATAACCTGGACATACAGTGTTACAGAATGTGCACTCAGCTACTGATTTCTCAATCCCTGTAATTCCATCTGTAAATGTTCCACCGCTGATATAAACTACCTGGCCTAAAAAAATTAATAAATAAAAATCAGACTGCATTGATGTGGTGTAACGATATGGTGGCTAATGTTTGCTCAGAGCCACTCTTCATCATAGTCCGAGTCCTGGAATATTCCCGTGTCATCAGGGAAGGAGAACTTGTACTGATATGAGCACCCGGTCATTCCGTGCATTCAGTTCATCAGCTGACTTCATTTTGTTGCCACATAACGTTGCTGAGCCTAAACCTGACCAACTGAAGCAACTCCAGATCATAACGACCTCCAGAGGCTTTTACTGAGACCATTATACATGATAGGTACATCATCATAAAAAAAAAGAAGAAGATATTTTTCATTAAGCTTATTAAGAAGCTCATCAGCGAGAACCAGATTGCTGTCTGAACCAGCTGTGTGGTGTGCAAAGCTTTGTCACACTGGCTTGCAGTGATGTGCTACATCTCATAACAACCCCCGAGAGATGTTAGGTAGGTGGGTTAGTTCGATTCTTTTGCACTTTGCAATAAATGAGAGTACATCACCAAGTGGTGAAGGACAGACCAGACCCACGGTCGCTCTCCTCCATGATAAAGCCTGCCATTCTTCATCACCTGATCAACAAATCCGAACAGCGGCACCACTTCCCCCGATGACATTTAGTGCTGGCGTGAATGGGACATGACACAGACAGCAGGAATGTGACCGATGCCGTGAATGTCTGAGCCTGGCATTACGCCAAGCTCTCCTGCATCCTTAATATCTCATTATGACGAGTACGACAGGCCCGTGTGGGATGGTGCCATCGGCATACCGAAGTGGCTGAGATTTTCGGTGTGTTCTTGATCTGCAGCTCCTTCGCGAGTAATTGAGCGGACAGTCTGTTATTCTCCGGAGTCGTGATGCCGGTGACCTTTCCAAATAATCAGCACCTACGCCGAATCAACAAGATGAAAGCGCTCTCGACCTTCACGGAGCCGTGCAGATAGAAAAGCTCCAACGAGATCTCTTTAATTTTAGAAATTAATCTCGTGCACCTTTTAAACATCAAAAGGACAGTATTAAGGGGAGCACCTTTGTTTCGTTTGGGACGAGGAGTACCACATGTGGTTGTGAGATAATACTTGCACGAGAGCGGTCACATATACAACTCTGATAATCCTCCGACTCCCTGTTAAAGATACCGTTTAAACAGCATCGTCTGAGACGTTCATGACGAAAATATTTCTTCTTCTTCTTCTTCTTATTTTTTTTAATAGACTGGGAATACGGCATACCGTCTCAAAGAAAAAAAAGAGCCATGTTTTTGTGTGAATGAGATTTTACAATCGCGAGGCCCGTAACCATTGGAACCCGGATAAGTCACTACCTCGTACCGTGTTCTACACAAACAAAGTCAGCTTTATCTCATAAGGTAACAAATTAAAGGGGAAACTGGCATCTGTTTTGCTTAGAGGGAAGAATCACAGCCGGGCATTCTTTCCTCATCAGAGGACGCTCTTTCAGGCTGACCCCACCCCGAGCCGCAGGCGCACTGAACGGTCTAATGAACATGAAAATCATGTCTGGCCAGATATCAGCTCGTGGGAGATTTCGGAGTGACGTATAAAGACACGGCTCCTCACCACCATCACCACAACACTGATGGACAAAATCCTTCTTGAGGAAAAGGAGTTCATCTTTCCAGTACAGTTCCAAAGTTTCCATTAGCTCCACAGACCTTTGTTTGACCCCATCGAGGGGCAAATTTATGGCTCAGTATCTTAAAATTATCCAGATTGTCAGAGAGCCTTATGTCTCCAAGGTCTTGCAGGACATGTTTGATTTGATTGATGTTTCAGTGTTGTTTTTTGAAGCAGCAGTAAATCGTGTAGAATGTGTAAAAAAAAGATACATCTGCTTTGAAGAACATCCTACCTTATCAGTGTTTCCCACAGGTCTGAAATATGTTTGCGGTGGTAGCCGGCACAAAAGTGGTCTTACGAGACACGAACAACAAATACATGAGACATTTAACACAATTTATTTGATGTTTCAGAGATCTATACATATGAGGTCAGGATCGTGCCATATTGAGTGATGAACCTTTATTTTTTAGCACAACCTAGGCGATATGATGAATTTGAATTTATTTTAACCAACTATACAAACATGACTGAACAAAAAATGTCTCACACAGGCAAAAAAAAATGGCACCGATTCATATGATCACATTTGCTCGTCCCATATGGTCTGGCGGTCAGGGTTACCGCTTTTCACCCAGGTGGCCTGGGTTCGACTCCCGGTATGGGAACCATGCTTTAGGGCAGTGGTGGCTCAGCTTATTAAGTTACTGTTCGGAAGGTTGGTGGTTCGAGCCCCAGCTCAGCCAGGTTGCCGCTGTTGGGCCCTTGAGCAAGGCCCCTAACCCTGTCTGCTCTTGGGGTGCTGTATCATGGCTGACCCTGTGCTGACCCCAGTTACTCTGGGATTTGCGAAAAAAAAAGAATTTCACTGTGCATATGTGACAAATAACTTTTGTAAAAAAAACTTTTACAAAGTCATTTCAATATTCCCGTAGCTGTACGATTAACACGTTTTAAAAGTAATAACACTGGTTCCACATTACGTATCAGAAAAACCCATCCCCCCATCGACACACACCAGCAGGACTTACTGTATACAAGTATACTGTGCGTATGGGAAACACTACTTATGCAGCATTAAGTCAGAGAACTGTGTATAAATATACATGTAACGTATGCAGAAGTCTGGGAAAAGTCTGACACTGTGTGTGAACCATATACTATAACCAATGAAACATTCTTACAGTAGTGCAAATGGACAAATAACTTTTTCTAAACCGGATCGTTCAGCAGGCTCTTACGATTTCATATTCTGTCACGCTGCTTCAGCTCTTCTCTTCACCTGTCGGACCTAGCCAGTTCTTTTTTTCTTCTTCTTCTTCCTTTCCTTTTGTTCCGGGGCAGAGGGCGCTTATCTATGGCCTGATAGCACACCAGGCCTCTTGGTGTTCATCTTCCTGCTGGAGATAAGAGCAGAGGCCTACGCAATCTCCGTGCTTATCTGTTTAAAGCTGCGCAGTGCAGGCCAGAGGCCTGGTTCAGCCCTGCAGCGTAACATCAATCAGCCTGATGGCGGAGACTAAAATAGCTCAGTACACAACACCAGGCGCTGGAGAATTCTTCAGAGACGTTGATTTGCTCGACAGTAATAACGCACACGTTCTTCGTGAATTGTTATTATAAGTGCCGTGATTAAATAATTGGTTATGGCAGGTAGCTGCACTCCTGCATTAGCAGGCTCTGTTTAAAGGAGATAACGTTTCAACGTTACGCGATGGCTCATAAAGGAGGAGAAAAGAAAAAAAATAATAAACGGAGCACAGGGAAGTGGTGGAATAGTAAAAGGGCTTTGGTGTTGTCCTGCTGTGATAGAGCCATTTCCTGCTGTCGCGTAGATGACAGCACAGCTGGCACAATGCAGACTTTATTACCGCTGCAAGGCTGCGCCTACTCCACAAGTCTCTCTCGCTGTCTCTCCGTATGCTTAACGCTTTATCTTTTCCGCTTATTTCTACCCGAGCAACTCGAGTACGCCGCGAGTCTCCATTCCAGATGTTTTACGTCTTCTCAGGACCGACGGAAGTTTCCGAATCAGAACGATTCTGATTTGGTGGCGTCCGTCACGATTGCTAGAAACCCGGCCGATGACAAATTCTCAGGCATTTCTTGGCGAATTGGTTCGACCGAGTGGTTTTTGAAACGTTCCTTCCCTTCTTCAGTGGTGCAACATGTCTAGACAGAGCTTATCACCTGTTATGGAAGTTTCTGAGTTATAATCTGAAACCCGTGTGGCCTGGATATGTCCAGTGAACTTTGCAAAGTTTGTAAGTGTTTGGACTTGTATAGAGTAACTATTACATTTGTTTTATCTCCGAGTCTGATTTCTGAGCCACACTAAGATATGTTTATGCCTGCTTTTTTGTGTTTTTTTTTCCTCCCAAGAATCCATTTACGCTTGCTGTCATCTTGCAGTTCGTTAGCGCATGACAGCCGAGATAAAAAAGCGGCGCGTTTAAAGTTAGCAGCATAAACCGCTTTATCAGTTATTGACCTGTTCTAGGAAGTTTGTCATCGCGCTGCACGGCTCAGTTAGGAAATGTGCTTTCTGCTTTCTGGCACCAATTCAGTTCCGAGTACAGGGCGTCCCAAAAGTCTCCAGGCACAGGGGAAATTAGCACTTTTTAGAAAATGTAATTTTATTTTTAAAACATGCTCTACATGATTGCTGTGTCTTTATAAGCACAAACGGAGCTCTGTCTCCCACTCGTGTTAACAAATCTGGTCTTCTGCATATAATTGCACTTTGAATGCTTTCCGTTTTTTTTTTTTTTTCCCCTGCACAGACACTCTGGAAAGATGATTCGTAATATAAACGAAATATGAAACATTTTCAAGACATTTCACTAAAAGGTGTTAATTTCCCCTATGTAGAGAGACGATTGGGACATGCTGTCGGAATAACCAGCCCGGGTAAAAAGCAGAGTTCAGGAGTGTCCGTGTGTAATGGTGTAACTAGGTCTCTGTGAGTAAGTGTGGGCGGGCGGCTCCAGCTCGGCCTTTTATGTGTGCGTGCGTCGTGTGCATGTGCTTAAATAACGCTATCATGACTGCATCTTATCCTCCTCCGTGCTTCATAGGCCCCGAGGCATTCGCTCTGTCTCTCTAGTCTTTCTAGCTCCTCTGTTTTGGAGAACAGCTGTGGGCCGTATGGCAGAGCGACACCCCCGCGTTCCTCCTCCTCCTCCTCCAAGCATGTTTTCATTCTGGTCTGACGGATTCATTGGGCTTTTTCGGTCCCCAGGAGGCCCCTTAGCAGAGGACTGCTGTTGTCTTTACCCAGGGAGCTTTCTGTCTCCGTGGCAGTGCTGGCCTTTCTGCAAATTCCTGCCTCTCGCTGCTCCAAAGCCTGATGTTTTTGTGAGCCCAGTGGGTACACGGGGCTGTGCTTTGGCCTGGCTGCTAATGTGACCTTTACGGCAATTTCTGTGTTTAACTTGGAGACTTTTTTTTATTTTTTCCATCTCATTTCCAGAGGAGTTTGATGTTTTGATCTGGTGGTCTGTAAACAAACTTCTATTACAGGCTTGTTCAGTTTAGGATGTTTCAACATAGAAAAGTCACAGAACATTAGATCTGCATGCTTTCTTTTTTTTTTTTTCCCTTTGGCTATAAGACGAAAGACAACTTGAAAGAAAAGTGGCTCTGTTGCAGCATCGTGCTGCCTTCCCTTAGATGGAAGAATTACTGCAAAGTTCTTTCTATCCTGATATCACCATACCTAGGTGTCATGATTTTATTAATATCCTCGATTGATATTACATTTTTTCTCAGTTTTATGACAGTTTTAAACCTTTAAAAAAGTTTTCCGTTTAATTAATTGTTCCTCGTTCCTTAACATTATAACGTTTTCTCACTTAAAAAGAGATGGGCAGCTTTTAAACAATACAAACTAATTTTAAATACAGATGCTTAATTTCAGGAGCCTTGCACCTCCAGGGTCTGGGTTCGATTCCCGGCCAGGCTCGATTCCCGTCTCTGTGTGCATGGAGTTTGCATGT
>JAQMYK010000035.1:24044649-24060841 GCA_030014345.1 Clarias buthupogon | reverse complement strand
TATATATATATATATATATACACACCACCATATACTCCAGCATGTCTGCTTATTGTATCATTGGTGACAGCCTTATCATGATCTACCATTGCTTCCTAACATTTAGAAAATGACGTAAGTGTGTGTTTTGTGTTGCATTGGAAAAACAGGGATGTGTTGATCTTTTTCTTCCGTCTGGTTATTTTTTTCTTTCTCAAAAAAACTGGGTACGGATGTCATCAGTGTCCTCGCTCTACTCCTTTTTTTCCCCTCTGTTGCTTTTCTGTTTCCTGCATTTCGACCGTTTTTTTTTTTTTCATGTAATGAATCAAGCCCATAACGGAGAAGTGTGTGTTTGAGTACTCCCTCTTTATATTTGATATAAACACTTATTCCAAATTGCCTGTCTAATGTGCTTTACAGAAACACTGAGCTGGCACTACTAAAACCGGTCAACAAAAAAAATAAAATAACATACAAAAATACAAGCCATAAATACCCATGTGTTAAAAGCTTTAGCTATTTGTCTGAAGTGAAGCTTAGATACAGTTACAGCGTTTGGATATGTAACCTGTATGAAATAATATTATTTCAAGAAGATGAAAGCGTGTCTCTTGGATGAATTTATGATGTTTTAAGGCTGTCTGGCTGAATTAGGCGATGTTGATTCTCTGGCTTTTGGTTGACCTTCCCATTTGGTTCGGGGCTCCGGTTAGAGAAAGAGTGGAAAAATAACAGGCAGAGATTAATCAGGGCTGTGGATTCAGGGAAGAAAAAAAAAATGTATCAAAAAAACAAGACATTATGTTAGAGGGAGGGCTTCAAACTTTAAATAGCCTCCAATTGTCATGTTTGTGTTTTCTGCAGGAAAACCCAGCACAGTTCACTGGATCAGAGCTCTCCTCCTCAGACAGGGATGTCCACTTACAACCACCCAGTGCTGGGACTCTACGATTCCAAAGACGACTTTCCACTCCGCAAGACAGGTAACATACCATCCTACTCCACCACCAACTATTAACAAAAAAAACCTCCTTCGAACACTCTCGCAACTGACTTATCTTTATTTAACCGTGTTCTGGTTTCGATTCAGGACCAGACGTTTAAAAACAACTCGATCTGTGTCTCACTTCCCACACACTGATCCTCACAACTGATAACCTTCACTGCGAGCTTTACTGCTAGAAGATGAATCCTCGCCATTTCTATTTCAGTCCAGAGCACACAGCATGAAGCTTTCGGTCTCGGGCTGCATGTACGCATAAATCCAAACAAACTGAAGTAATGATGCAAAGCCGGTGTAAGGAGGCTTGCGGTCGGCCGCTGGACCCAGCCAGTGGAAACTCTATGTCTTTATCCTAGCTGTCTGGTAACACACAAGTTTGCAACGATGACAGGCCCCGCCATCAATCCCAGAAGTCCGAGCAACCCTTTTCATTACTTGGAGTTTAATTCAGGGAGGCAAACAGCCAGCAGTAAGCACACGGGCCTAAAAGGAATGTTCTCGCTGTCTCTCTTCACTGTCTGTCTCTGTGAAGCCTGCCATCAGCCTCTCAGAATTAATAGCTTTAATTCATATGATGACAGGAAAGAAGGAGACGTTCCAGAAAGATGGGTCTTTTTTACTTACCTGAGGTCTTTTTTTAGTTATTGGCGACATATGGACTGCTCAGATTTCAGTCTGCGAGAAATACATGTGTTCTGCAAGAGAACTAGCTCACAGTAGACGACTCGCACTCATTCGCACAAAAGACCAATGAAGACTAAAATACAGCCAGTGATAAGCACACAGCGCTCATACAGGTGTGAACAGGGTCAAGTGGGTTATGTGGCCTGAGCACTCAAACCGCTTGCAGAAGTGGTCAAAGATACGCATGGCCACACCATGCCGTGTACTGCAGCGTGTCCCCAACAACCTGAAAGGTCCAGTGTCTCTAGGTCTGCGGTTTTCTTCACCTCAAAGCTGCACACAGGTTGTTGTTTTTTTCATCATGAAATCTGGTAGTTGGCAACAGAAATGCATAAAACTATTACCCAAGATGGTGAACAAGGTTTGCCATTGATCTGCCTTGGACTCCCCACAACTACCAGCATCTACACCCCCGATAGGTCATGTGTCTTATCTGATATGATATTTTTCCACATTCTATAATAATACTAAAGATTTCAGAACTTTAAATTAACACACATGGAATGATGTAATCAAGTAACAAACAACAGTAGATTGTTATTTTTTTAGACCTGGTGGTCTGCTGTTCTGGAACAGTTCTTGCAAGAGCAGTATTGTGTCAAGTGCATTAGACAATCCCATCAAGCACCATGATGAAACAGACACTCATGAAGACCATCCCAAGAAAGCAAGAACAAAACTTTTATAGTACCTCTGCTGCAGAGGAGAAGTTCACCAGCCTTAAAAATTACCAGTTAACAACCAGCACCTCAGATTAGAGCCATTATAAAAGACTTTACAGAGCATGAGTAGCAGACGCATCTCAATATCGACTGTTCAAAGGAGATTATTGCATGTGGGCACTGGTGGCTCAGTGGTGGGTGTTTCGCCTGCCATGCGGAAGGCCCGGGTTCGATTCCCAGCCAGTGCCCAAACCCCCAGCCACTGGATGCCCAAGCCCAGATAAAATGGGAGGGTTGCGTAAATCCTGTGCCGAGTTGTTTGCGGACCGGATAGGCCGCTGTGGCGACCCCTTGCTGGGAGCAGCCGAAAGACAGTAAGATTTAAATCTTACTATGATCATATTGGCTCAACACAACAGATCCATGCACCAGACCGGAGAAGAGAAGGTAACCTATCAAACACTGTGCCAACAATTAGGGGGGAAATTATTCCCTGTGGTTCAAAACATGCCACAGACTTTCCCTAGTTGTTGCACTATTTCCCAATTTTCCTCCTTCTACATTTCAAGCAGAACAGCTGTCTTGGGTTACCAGTCAAACTGCTTCTTCCGGGGTATAGGTGGTTATCTGTAACTTTGACTATTTATAGCGGGATGTCTGGCCATGTTGTGAAATAGAAAGTTCTCTGCCGGCTGTCTGTGGCTTTTTTTTTTTTTTCTTTTCTTCTTCCTCTGTTACTGCAGACGTGTGTGGTTGAGGAAGTAACTATAGTAGGCATTGCATCGTAACGGCGTCCAGCTGCTAAGCATCATTACGAGCGAACCGGTGAGTAAGGCAGAATCGGCTCTCTACATGAGGCCCTGAGAGAGTGCAGCCAGAGCCCGAGGTCCTGAGCTGCTCCCCTCATCAGGAGAGCTGCACTTAAGGGCCTTCCCTTTGCACACTCACCTTAGGCTGCCTGAGATTAGGCCACTGCTCTCATTAATCATGCTGGAAATGGACCTGTCAGAGTACTGCAGTGCAGCTGGGCACGGGCTCCCTGCACATTCGCAGCCCCCTGAGACACCGGAGCAATTACAGCAAGGCTAGAAAGGGGAGGAAGGAGATGTTACAGCTGCAATATTGCTCATCACCGGATGAGCGAGTAAGCGATAGAGGGAGAGACGGGGTGGATATACTTCCATAGAGCAGCATAATGCAGCGCCAGAGTATCACTGAATTCTAAACTGACCTCAAAATTGGATTCTTGAACATTGTGCTGTGTGTTAATTTAGAAGCACGCATTTCTCCGAAAAATGAAACTTCAGCGTTTTTTCCCCCCAACCTCATTTTAATGAAGCGTGTTTGCGGAGTATCTGCCCTTACCGCTGGAAGGAACTTTGTTTTACTATCTAGCAGAAAACCTCTGCTTCAGACTCGAAGACTTAAAGCTGAATTGCCACTAAACATTCATAATATATATTCGGTTCAGTTTTATTCATATAGCGCTTTTTTAAAAAGTCATCATTGTCGCAGAGCATATTTAAAGAATCAAAAGTAAATTAGGGAAATGAGTTCGAAATACGTATAAATGATAAAATTATCCAGTTGTCCCTGATGAGCAAGCCGATGGCGACTGTGGCAGAGGAAAAAAAAAACTCCCTGATGCGCCAATAGAAAAGAAACCGTGAGAGGAACCAGACTCGACAGGGAACCCCGTCCTCATTTGGGTGATAGATTCAGAATAATGCAAACCTACAGTACTAAAACTACAAATGTAAGACAACGTCTAACCAAAATGGGTCCTGGTGTGTGTTTTTTTTTCTTTTTTTATGTTTGAATTTTTTTTCCAAAACTGGATCATGATGTTAATTCCTGCATCTTCAGTAGGTGTATAAACTGTAAGCCTATTACAATAGGATACTGTAAGGATGATCCTGGGTGAGACACCAGTCCACTACAGAGCACCATGCAGACACGTTCCATTCCCAGACGTGCTCACACTTTGTCCGGCCAGTGCACCAACCGTAACACACACCACGTCAGGAAAACCTGGAGAACCCAGAAAAATCCCCCACAGACATGAACCCAAGCGCAGATTCCTGTGGCTCTGAGTTAGCGGTGCTACCTGCTGCACCTTCGTGCCACTTGTAAAACTTCTAATCTTTTAAATTAACTCAAGTTATTTAAACTTTACTAAAGCTTTTTATAGTGCAGGAAGGCCCACAAAACAAGATATTCTTAATTATAAATGGCTCTTATCGCTGAAAGGAGTAATTATACAGATTTCTGGCAACAAATTGAAACATTCATAAAAAGAATTTAAGAGAAATGTCTGTTATACATGTGATTTAAGTAAGGAGGTTTTCTATTCGTTTCATAATACTGGTGTTGAAATTCTGAAACATTTGGCGTAACACTTGATAGAGATAAGGTTGAACACTTCTTCTTTTTTCCTTCTTCTTCGTCTACTCTCCCCCATCTTTCTTTAATGTATATGCAGTAATATTTCCCAAATGAATAAATTAGCTAGAGGATACGCCTTCAGGAAGGTTTTTTTTTTTTTTTTTTTATGGAGGGGAAAGAATCTAAACCTCAAGTCAAGCGTTCCTTTGTATGGTCACAGTTCTTCACTTTGTGGCGAGGCACGTCTGAGTGTTGATTCCAGCTCTCCCGCTGTAGATAAACCTCAGTTTGCTCTGGCTGCTGCGGTGCATTCCTGGGGCTGGGTAGAGTGCTCGGTCTCCTGTCACAGAAGCTCCATGCGCTCCTCCGTTCCCATAAGCAACCAGTCCGTCGGCTTCTTAAGCTCGTTCATTTTCTTCTTACACAAACCTTTCACCTCTCTTATTAGTAATAGAGCAGAGAATCTGTGTCGTCCTCTGTTCCAATTCATTTCATGATTCGGCTTTTCATGACGCACGAGGGGTGAATGAGGGTGGAAACGAGCTGCTGGAGTGCTCTTGTGTCTTCGTCCATTCATTCGTTCGTGCATGTGGAGCTGTTTATAGGGCGCTCTTATTCAGAAAGAGAGAACACGGCCATTGTGTGCCAGCTGACATGAGGGTCACAGATTTGATATTTCCATTGGTCAGGTCCTTTCTGCTGCCCTCAATTAACTACAGTGTTCAATTGTATGAGATCAATTCAAGTCCAGCTTTTCCCACAGGAAGGAAAATGAGATGAGGGGAAAAAAATGGGGCATTTGAATATTTGGAATAATGTTAATCTCGCCTTTATTATTATTATTATTATTATTATTATTATTATTATTATTATTTTGATTGCCATGAAAAAAATACATTCATAATCAAATGTGATTCATATTCGTTTTGGTGTAAAATATGTGTGGTATGTTTACAGCAAGGCTCTCAAGTGTACTGCCTGTGAGCTAATAAACCAAAGAAACCAAAAAACCTTGTGATCTTAACTGAACTGATAGAATTTTTAAAAAAAGAGCTAGTCTGTATTGTTTCATGAGAAGAGCTAATACCAGGCTATAGAAACAGCAAAGTGTGCTAATGAAATGTAAATGTCTCAAGGTAAAATATGACTCAAGCAACAAAATTTCTCCAATCAATGAACAGATTAAGACTCTGGGTTGCTGATGAGCAAGGCTCTTAATCCCGTCCACTCCAACGGTGCCGAACCATGGCTCACCCTGAACTCTGACCCCAAATTCCTAAGCTGGGATATGCGATCAAAAGAATTTCTCTCAGCTGTAATTTATGCGTCTGAGTCATAAATGATCCCCGCCCTGCCTGCAGAATTTAGAAAAGACAAATGCAGCATTTTTCGACATAATCCCCTCGCTTTGCAATACACTTTATTCATCTGTCAGCAAGCTTTCGTATTCCCGTACTAATAAATGTTTTAGGCTGAGTTGGGAGCCACGGATGCACCGCTGTCTTCACTTCTTCATCAAAAGTGACTCTTAGTCGTAGGGCTGCTTTCAGGGGAACGAACAGGTGAAAATCCAATGGAGCAAGATAAAGACTATAGGGAGGATGCTCTCAAAACGCGGAGTGTCAACAGTGTGGGCAGAAGTGTGCAGACCTGCATGGTGATGAGTCGTGGACGTGGACGGGCTCCTTCTTGTGCCACCTTTCTTGACTAAACACGAATTACTGCACATGATAAGACAACTGGAGTGCGGATCATTTGTGACTCGTGTATATATTTGAGCAATAAAATTCTCTTAATTTAAATCATCATTCAGATCAGAGATTTCAGGTTAACCGTTTACATGGACGCCGATCCGACATGTTTACACGATCGACGCATTTAATCAGAATCTAACATCTTTCGACATGAATAAAGTGATTCTGCATGTTGTTGTTCTGAGGCATTTAAACTGTCAGAAATATATCAGAAGAAGAAGAATCAGTGCCCCTTTCTCAGCTGGAGACCCAGTGCATGCAAATAAAGACAGGTGGGAGAGAGTTGTTATCACTGAGTTTACTAATCAGGATCGAAAGCAAAAAAAAAATTCCCTCCCTGAAACCCATCACGCACCACCACATGGGGCAAATGTTCAGAAATCATATATTTATATCCAACAAGAATTAACTGATTGGATCTAGTGCTTACATGGGTAATATATTCCTAAGGAATGGATTATCAAAAGTTTACACAACCCCTCTCTTCCTGGTTGAAAATGAAATTCTGATCTTCCAACTGTAGTGTGTACACTAATTCCGATCAGGCTGTTATTCCCATTATAAGGGCAATATTAGGGTAACCAGGTCTCAAAACTTAAGGGTTTCATACAGTAGCAACAGATATGAATACTGACATAATCATAACTTTGAGATTAATGATGATAAATGAACCCCTTTAAAAAAAAAAAAAAATGTTGTGGTCCTTATTTTTTATTTATTTATTTCCGCTTCAGTCTGCTTGACATTCGACTAAGTATAACGTGGCCTGTTACCTAAAACGAGTTCGACACCCCAGGTCTATAGTAATATCTGGGCTCTTTTGTTAAGCACGCAGTAGGAAGCCATTATTGTTCCAGCAGCCTGCCTCCCAGTTGTCCTCCATATGAGCCGCCTCCTTGTTATAATGAAGTACCATGCACATTTATGTTGACATGGTGATTTTCATTTGGAGCGACCCATCAAGCACCGAGCAAAAAACTGCAGCAATCTGGAAGGAATCAGGCCGAGGCACTAAAGCAGTTAGTCTCCACAGCCTGAAGGCTGCAGTTTGGGCCTTAATGTTCACTAAACATGGCACAGTGGGGGACAGACCTGCTGGAGCCATACCACATGTCACTGCCCTGTCAAAACCACAGAACAGGAAAACGTCAAGTATCTGCTATAACTAGATGATGTGTTTTCTGCAGAGTACAGCACAGACACCTCGATGCAGCCTGACTCGTATACCCCTGGGTGAATATTCGAACTGGGTGAATCTATTCATTATTTTTTCCCCCTCACATTCAGCCTTAAGATGAAGACATAACACTTCCTCATATGAGTCATATGAAACCTTCCACACTATCTTTATATTCATTTTTTCTCTACTTGCCTCATGGTTGAGCCTTTTGCCAAGTCTCTATCTGTAATATGATCATGTATCCAAGCTCCACTGCCAACCTGCGCACTGCCAAGTACGTTATATCCTTACATCACTAATGGGTTGGGGTCATTAATGACTCTTAACCAGAAAGTTCAAGCCCAAACAATACTGTTTTAATTAATGTTTTATTAAACATTTTTTTACTAACATGTTTTAATTCGGACACACCGGCCCTGAATTCTCAATCCGTATTATTCAGAAGGTGTCGATTAATATTCTCAAACCACCTCTGATTGTATATCCTGCTGCGAAGCAAATCATAGGTCTATATTAATGCACTTGTTCTAATACTGTACATTATCATTTTAATGATCACAATTTGCGCAAGTAGTTGAATAATAGAGGATCAACATAATCCAAGATAAAAAAAAAGGGATAAAATTGGTGATGAAGTAGAATGTACGCTGTCTGGCCAAAAAAGTCACCTCTTCAGAAAGGGTCAAATTATTAACCTGTATCAAACAAAGAAATCTAAAGAGACTTAAATGACTGGAATTGGGTTAATAACTGTCCAGCATATTATGAAATCCTGGAAGGACATTACTGAACTGTCAGCTCCTTCAAAGAAAAGAATCATGAATGGATTAATAGTGAATGTAAGAGCATTTCCACATACTCAATGCAACAAGAACTCAGCTGTGTGGCCATAAGGAAACCACTTGTAAGTGAAACTAGTCAGAAAAAAAGGATTCAGTTTGCTAGAGAGCATAAAAATGGGACTTTTGAGCAATGGAAAAAGGTCATGTGGTCTGATGAGTTCAAAGGGAAGAGCATGAAGCAATACACCGATCAGGTATGGTGCCCACTGGTGACCACAGGTGGTCAGGTGACGACCTGAATGTACTGAGTGACCAGGGTATCACATCAATATATATATATTTTTCTTCCATGATGACACAGGCGTGTTCCAGGACTAACTATGTTTAGTGTTCATGGAGCATGTGGAATCTTTATCGCGCATGGTCATGATGGTCCAGATCATGAACCATCGTCGCCACCGAAAATTGTTAATGTGGGATTTTTCTGAGGAGACTTTGATTTTCTTAATTTATGGAAGGAGTCTCCAGTGTCAGCATTTTTCCAGAACAGGAAAGTCTTCAGTATTTCTTTTTTTTTTTTTTTTTTATTAGTAAGAGTAGACTCATCACACTCTCAAATCATCCATTATATTCCTATAACTGCATGCAACATCTTGATATTATTATTATTATTTTTTTTTTTTGGTTAGATTTTGTATGGTGACCGTACGGATCATAACGGAAATAATGTTTTTGTGGGAGGAAAGATGGCTGAATGGCTTTTATAATTCTAATTAGTATCAAAAGGTACGGTGGAACCTCGGATTACGAGCATAATTCGTTCCGGAAGCGGACTCGTATTCCAAAACACTCGTAAACCAAATTTAATTTTCCCATAGGAAATAATGGAAACCTAAATTATTCGTTCTACAGCCCAAAAAAATAAATACTGTATTTTGTATTACTTACTGTATTGAACATATGTTCTTTTCATTTATTCATTTATTTGGGCGAGACATTTAAAAAAAAATAAAAAGCCTATTTTCTACAAACCAGCCACAGTGAATATTGCGAATCAATTTTGATCATTACTTTTTTTGTCACTTTCCCAGCATGCCGTGCTAAACCAGTAAAGAGAAGTATGCTGTCTCAATGGCCTTAATGCCTAATGAGCTTTAGAACCTGATGAACTTTTCCACAATCACATCTCGGTGTCTTGAACGTTGCCACATATTTGTTTATCCATGCGCCAGTCCCTTGAGACTGAGCCGTTACTGTGCCCTCAGTGCTGCTGAGGACAGTACTCATTCCTCACATGGTACATTGTGTGCTCTCCTCCCTTATATTAGACCATGAACAGCTCTCGGAGCTCATTCACCTGATTCGAACTCTTTCTAACAGCGCTAAGCGCTTATTAAATGGATCTCAGCAGACGACTTGTGTATCATTTCCTGCTCGTTCTACTGCACTCGGCTGGTGACTCGCCATAGCTGGCACAGTCGCTGCGTGTCCTTGATGGCACTTAAACTCCCTTGCAGAGCTTTCTCATCAGCCTTCATCAAGCTTTATAGTGCAGGAGGGAATGGCTCTCCTCGCCTCTCCTTCTGCTGTCTCTTTTTTACCTCCTCGTCTTTGTCAGTCGCGTTCCTCAGCCGTGTCAGGTGCAGATGCAGAATGGCGCTTCCCTTTCCCCCCGGTGTACCAGGGTGCCTTGATTATGCCCCGAATAAAGACGAGTAGACCCCCAGAACAGAGGAAATCTTTTTTCTCAGGGAAATAGTTACTGTAGTTATTCATCAGCATGCAAAAGGCTTCTTAGCCTTTGATGAACTGTGATGTGGAGTTAATGAGTGTATAAACTCCGAGATTGATTAATGCTTGTGCGAAGCCCGAGTCATTCCCACATCTCCACGGGCTTCGGCTGGACCGGATTCTGACGAGATGAACGCTGAACAATTAGCATCAGTCTTAATGCGCGTCTATTTAAGCACCTGTGCCGAAATGCAACGCGCACATCAACAGTTGGGTTTCTAATGTTCTTGTTTTATGGCCCCGTGAAGAACCCGATGCGTCGTGCTCCGCGCTCGGCTGTCTTTAATCCGGTCTTGCCAATGACACAAACATCACCGAGCCTACAATAGCTATTCTTCTGGTAATGTTTTCGCAATTGCCTCCTCAGAATTCAGCGTCTACCCAGGGTGCACACAGATAACCATCTTTCATGCAACCAAGATCTCTTTAGTATCTGATTAATAACCCGTTTTATGCATTTTAATCAGCGCACTTACGGGAGGTCACGCTGAGCGGTACTTCTCTGTTTTCTATTGTTATTACGGCAGGAGGTCAAAATAAGCCTGGCTTTGCAATTCAACCTCTCTTTTAATTCCTATCCTTCGCGTTCGCCCATGTTATCTACGCGCAATATTGGCAAGAAGCGAGACGCAGGGAGCCCAGATGGTGTGTGTTTGAGACGTACTCCCATGCGGCGTTACTTTGTCTTTTTATGAGAGAATGTTATAGGCTAATCCATACAGAAGCACATTTCCCGTAACAAAGGCGTCCCTGTGTAGAACGACAGCGCGAGGTGAGGTAAGGTCTACAGCTGTAAATCCTTTCTTATTACAGTTCGGGATCTGATGTTGGCTGAACAGACTGCGGCGTTCTCAGCGGTTTAATATCTCCAAGCTCTTGTAGTAGTACACGGGTAATGTTTGCGTTGTGTGTGAATTTTAGAGCAATTTAGTTCTTTTTTTATTTTTTTTATGTTTTTTACAGCAGGTAATAACATTTTCTTGGTTATCTGCAATATTCAGGTAATACGTCCCATGATGCATCATGCAGGATGTGTGATAAAACATGAAGCAAACGTTATGATAAATACTAATGCAATATAAAAAACGGCAAGTTACTTAAAAAAAAATAATAAAATAAAAAAATTTAAAAAACACTAGAACTTCTTCACTCCTTTTTTTTTTTGACATGTGGATAGATGAAGATATCAAAGTGCCCAGGACTAGTTTTGGTTATTTTATGCAGTGTTTAGCAGCAGAGGGTGGTATTAACACCTGGAAATGTTATAAGAAACGCATTAATACCTTCATCGCAGTAGAGTCAGAGCGTGTCTGATGAAGACAGACTTTTGTAAGACTTGCTGCAGCTTTAAGAGTTTAGGGGCCTGAATCGTTACACCATTATTACTTCACTCATATTATTCTGTCGATTACCCCGAACGGAGCCCAGGATTATACCCTGTGCTACACTACAATACACTTCCTAACCCCAAGGCTGTGTTTTTAATTATCCTTATTTTTAACACCTTTGGAGTTCTTTGAAGAACTCCAAACCTTGAAGTTTTACCAAACATTTTTTTTATTGGACTTTAGTAATAGACTAGTTCCAGCATAAGTGGTGCTTAGTGGTGATACAAATAATCCTTTTGAGTCTAATCAGATCCCAGTGATGCCGAAGGAGTAACCATCATCGCTGTTTTGTTGGGATTGATAACGTTACACTCTCTCTTATCAATCAGGGCACTACTTGACACTATGTCCGTTCTAGTGCTTTCCTAAAGTGTGTTACGCTGCCTTGTGAGCAGCACTAGATGTAATTGCTTGCTTTAGAAGAGTGTGCTAGTCTTCACCCTTCCTAGTTAGTAGCTGTATTTTTAATTAATAGCTGAGAATTGGCAGAATAATGATGCAAAAGTGGAAAAAAAGACTATCTAATTAACCTTCATTTCCTGAAATGTAAAAGTTAAAAATACTACAGGTACTTAAGTTTCAGCACATGATGAGTAACATCCTACTTGTGCATTCTGTGGCCATAAAAATCTGCACCAGCACATTGATAGCACAATGCATTTCATTGGCTCTATACTGTACGTGTACTTCGCACAATGACAGTCAAGTTGAATGAAATCAAATCTAATGTAATCTAATCTAATACCTGCTGTACTTTACCACTCAGCTTCTTGTATGTGTAACTCGTAGAGTAAGCGCGGTTGTAAAAACGTCTACATATTTGCCATCAGCAGGTATTAGAGCGCTTTAGTAAATATACAAGTGCACGTGTGAAAAGACTTTAAAGTCTAAGGGTGACCCTGTGTCTGTTTCTACTGCCGATCTCTAAGCCTCGCTTTTGCCACGTTAACACTTTTGCGGAGAGCGCTGTGGGTTGGGGTGGGGTGGGGGGCTGTCCCCTGGTCCGTGGCCTCATGGTAGCCCCCATTCATTCCAATTACAGCTGGCGATGCCCTGCTGCTGGCTGCCATCCATGGATACACACAAGTCCACTCTATTACAATTAATATCCCACCCTACATGAATCTCTTCGCTGATTATACCAAAATATATATTCTAATTGGTTTTTTTTTTGTGTGTGTGTGTGTGTGTGTGTGTGTTCATTCAGGTTTATTACAGTGCATTCTTTCATGTTTTGGGAAATGTATTTTGTCACACATCTTCGCATGTCTTTCAAACGTCTACTATTCTGTTACGCAAAATGATTTCCTATGGTGCGTTTCCAAACTGTAGTCCTGGTCAAATATCCTGCTGGTGAGGAGACCTTAGCGACTCGTTTAGCTCAGGGTAGGAAAGGCTAGTTTCTTGCCATTAGTGCACTTGCTAGAGACTTCGCTTCTGAAAAGGCAAAGGGCAAAGCTTAATTCAGTCTCTGGCAGCTGTGTTCCTCAGCTTTGACTAATGCATGGTCTTAATGGCAGGATGCAGTACATTCTTTAACAAAGATGCCTGGGAATGGTCCTGCCTTTTACAAGAAGCCGCCACCCTCACGTTCACCTAGCTCGCTAATCGCAAACCGCACGGCCCGCTATTTAATTCAGAGTGCTCTTCGGAAAAGTACTTCAAGTTATAGAACCTGGACGTTGTAGATAAGTGCATCAAGACAGGTTTAGCTTAGTGTTTCTAAATGGGTGTGAACGATGGAAAGATGGTGCTTATGGTCATTTTCTCCGTGGGTACTGACCGCACTTAATATTGACCAAAACCCAGTGGGCTTTAAGCACCATTAATGATCTCTGAATGCACTTATTATTGGCCACTGGATGTTTGACACACGGTCACATGCCATTCATGGGTCGTTAGGGTAGGTCCACTAAATGAAGGGAGTGGAGACGGAGGTACTAGTGGTTTGAAACGCTAATGGTCAAGTCGACAGTGTGTGGGAAAGCACTCGGTTCCGGGATTAAATCTCGACACGGATTATTGCTTCTTGCTCAAGCCAGCGTTCCCGAATTCCAGCATCGCTCGACTCGATTGACCTCGGTGCTCAAAATGGCGCTCGGTTAGAGCGTGTGTGCGCCTTTGATGTTCTAGTACCTTTCTAACGTGATATCTTTTGTAAACACAGTGTAGCAGATTAGTCTCCGATTATGTGCCGGAAAGAAAAAAAAAAGGATTTGAGCGTGATCCGACAGACTGCGATGTGAACACAGTGTGTGTTTGGGCTTCCCGCAGCGTCGGAGCCGAATCTGAAGCTGCGCTCCAGGCTGAAGCAGAAGGTGACGGAACGGCGGAGCAGCCCGCTGCTGAGGAGGAGGGACGGCCCCGTGACTACAGCCAAGAAACGCTCCCTGGACGTGACAGGTGAGCAAGTCGATAACAAAACCCAGAAATAACAGACTCTTCCATTCCAGAGCAGCGTGAGTTACCTGCAGTAGTTATGCAATATTTATTACATCTTGTGTGTGTGTGTGTGTGTGTATGTGTTTTTTTATTATTGTATTTTTTAAAGAATCAGCTTGTAACAGCGCACCAGGGTCTGGCCCGAGCTCACCCAACAACAGCTCGAACAACATCACTAACGAGAACGGCATCACCAGCTCCATCTCCAACAGTCCAGTGGAGGTACAGCTCACATTTCACATAATGCTTCAGCCTCAACTCGGAACCTGCTTCTTTATGATTATTATTATTATTATTATTATATTTTTTTTTAAATCATCATCTCTCTAACTAAACCACATGTTTAATTGCATGCTCTAAGGGTGTATTTATTCCTCCATTAGAAATTTACTTCTGTTTATATTCAGCCTTTTGCAGATGAGCAGTTGATCAAAATGTTTTACGTACTTACAGATTAAAAGGAATACAGGTTTATGAAGTACATCATGAAAGAGAAAACTGATTTTGTCGCCAATTTTACTAAATAAGTGTAACAAAATAAATATGGACTTTATCCAGCAGTCATATTGCTGCTTTACATGGCACTGAAGTGCTTAGATTATGCTGTGGATAGTGTGTGTGTGTGTGTGTGTAGCGTAGGTTTTTACACCACCGCACAGAGCCGTTAGTTATGATCACAGCGTTTATTTATTTGTGTGTGTGTGTGTGTGTGTGTTGCTCTTTTCCAGCCTTCCCTGGCACATCGTCTTGCCAGCAGAGAGGGTCCTGTTAGCCAGCTGTCTCTGTACACATCCCCCTCCCTCCCAAACATCACTCTGGGCTTGCCAGCCACCGGCTCCACCACTGTGAGTGGCTCCATCTCACTTTCACAGACTCTTTCTCTCACTCTCGCGTACTCTCGCCCCTCACATGCATATCTCTCTCATTCGTTCTATCTTTAGCTCAAAGTTTTTTTGTCTTTATCACTTCTTACGCTTTCTGTCCGCTCTCTGTGTCTCTCTGACGCATTTCCCCCTCACTCTCTGACACGGGGGTTTGCCTCCGATCGGTCATTAATCTGAAGAGTCCACATAGAAGGCTCCTGTCTAGACCGCCAGTGTGCTGTATGTGGCTTTTCAGTGCCACTGCGATCCTCAGAAAGGCCCCATTGAGACACAATGACTGACCGCCGCATGCTGACGCAGACACCGACCCCCTACAATACACATCTAACATTCGTACGGCTTTTTGGGAGAAACACAGTCTCTGTTATTTGACTTTTCTGAGATTTGATATGTTCTCTTTCACAATTCACACTTTTTTTTTCTTTTTTTTTTTTGGCTTTTGTGTCCCGTTCCCGTCTTTCACCAGGTGGCGTCTGGCCAGCAGGATGGTGAGCGCCTGGCGATAGCAGGCCTGCAGCCCGGACTATCCATAACCACTCCGTTCATCTCCGGAGCCCACCTCCCCTCATACCTGGCTGCCTCGGCCTTGGAGCGGGATGGAGGCTCCGCCCACAACCCGTTGCTGCAGCACATGGCCCTGCTGGAGCAGACACAGATTTCAGGTTTGTGTTTTACTTTAAGGCAAGGGTTACACTCGAATTTATCTGCAGACATGCACGATTGCTTCCACATCAGTTATGCAACGTGTACACAATGCGGTACTAACACATTATAATATTGGAGGCAGTGTAATTAGATTTTGCCAGATATCTTTAAAGGATGAAAAAAAATAAATCCTCTCTACGCTTAGTGTTTGGATTTTAAAATGAAATCTTGAAATTTGACTACTGATACCGAAGAGCTTCTAATTTGTACTGCAATAAGTATAATGGTCATATTTTTTAAACAGATTTTTAGACAGAGTTTATCGTAGTCATGACAGTGGCAAAAGACACAAGCAGATCTGAACAAACTAGTTTTTTTTTTCCTTTTTTAAGAGCATCCTGAAAGTACGGACAACAATTAATTAACAATTTCTTTTATGAATAATGATAATAATCAGGGCTGCGAATCACCAGTCACCTCCCGATACAATATCACAATACCTAGGTGTCGATTCGATTAATATTGCGGATTTTATAAATACAGTGGCTTGCAAAAGTATTCGGCCCCCTTGAACTTTTCCACATTTTGTCACATTACAGCCACAAACATG
>JAQMYK010000035.1:24026388-24044549 GCA_030014345.1 Clarias buthupogon | reverse complement strand
CGTGTACACCACTTTGTATTGGTCTTTCACGTGGAATTCCAATAAAATTGATTCATGTTTGTGGCTGTAATGTGACAGAATGTGGAAAAGTTCAAGGGGGGCGAATACTTTTGCAAGCCACTGTATCCTGATTCAATATAAAAAAATTTTCACCCAATTTTGTTACATTTTTTTGGTTTATTTTTATTTTTTCTAGTATTCTTTCCTGATTTTCTCCCCAATTTAGTAGTATCCAGTTCCTCCCAGTCACTAGGGGGCTCCCACATTAAGCTACTACGACCACTCAGTTGACTCGCTCACAGACTATCGCGTGTTTCCTCCGAACCACGTGACGCCAGCCGACCACATCTTTTCGAACTGCTTGCTCACACACTGTTGGGGGCGGCGTAACACACTCGGAGGACAGCGCTATCCGCCCCTGATTGGCTGTAGAGCCGTGATTAATGTAGGAGCACTAAGTACCTCTCTTCCCTCCCCTCTGAGAGAGCTCGGCCAATCAGCTCTCTCTAGACCTCCGGCTGTGAGAGGTTACAGCATCACCTGGTAATTGAACCAGCGATCTCTGGATGATAGGACGGGCACTTTACCACTGCGCCACTCGGGGGCTTTTAAAAAAAAAAAATTTTATTGAATGTAACCCATTCCTTATAACTGTAGTTTTCTTACATAAAAAAAAAAAAACACAGTATTTAAACAATACAATCTAACTTAAAATAAAAAAGTTTAACATTTTACTTTAAATTTAATTAAGCAAAAGAGCTTTTAACTGAGCAGGACATATCGCGATCATCCGCCATAATTATTATTTCTAAACAAACCACACCTGATGAAAATGTGTGAATAGTTCAGAGTGTACCTCCTGTAGGATTATAAAGAAACGACAAAGTTTTACCGCCTCAAACGCCTTCAAAGTCTCAAAACTGAACTTGTGAGCATGCAGGTTGCGACAGTGAGCATGCGGGTTGCACACGATTTTTGACTAATTAGCGCTCATGGTTTTTTGAGACATGTGTAAGTGTGTGTAATGAATGGGTTTGGAGAAAAAGGCAGATCAGATGCTTATTAACGCTGTCGATTCACCATCTTTAAATACTACTAATAATTTGGTACTTCCACTTTTATGACAGAAATATAGCACATGGTCAAGTTTTGTTCTTTAATGCGCAGATAAAATTACGATTTTACCCAGCAACTGGCTATAATTAATATTGATTTAATTTTATCACAGTGATAAGATTTCAAAACTGTTTGTTGGTAAGCCTTGTGTGTAATTTCCTATAAATGGCAGAAACAAAAGAACAATATTACTCAGAGTGCATCATTTAATATTTAACTTAGATCTGCTGGTTTTCCTTTGGGGCGGATTATTAAATGTACAGTTTATGCCCTAAATCAGATGGAACCCTTCACAATCATTAAGCAGATTGATTTGGTAAACAAAACGAATGGGTTAGTTCATTATCAAGCTATACTCTCACAGCTGGGTGTGCGGCTCTGCGCTTAGCGCTACTTAACGGACATTATCCCTAATAAATTGTCATCAGTTTGCGCTGATTGGCTCTAAGGAAGCCTTATTTTAATGAAATCAGTCATAGACGATGTTAATTAGCCTCCCGCTGAGCTCGGCGTGATGGCAGCAGGCGAGTCGATACTTCCGCCCGGTCGACAAAGAGAAATTTGGTTGATGGTCGGCTCTTAGCGCAGACGGACCCGCTCTTGTATCATGACTGTCTGTGCTGAGCTCTTTCCCTCCACCTCTTCTCATCTGTTCAAGAGATTATTGAAACCAGTGTGCAGGAACAGAGACGCTGCAGAGAGGGTGAACAATGTGGATAGTGCTTTACGGTAGAGGAGCACCGCTACACAATGCCACTTAGAAGAAGTCAAGAGGAGTCACCAGACAGCACTGACTGTTGAATATACATACTAAGTCCTGTCTGATATGAGTATTTTCTCACTGATGCCATACTCTACTGATGATTTGTCAGGTTCACAGGTGAAGTGCACAGGTTGCCTTTGGAATCTGGTCCCTCCCTCACAAAGTCTCGGGCAGTTGTTTTCACATCTGCCCTGCTCATTAATGATCTACTTCTACATCCAAATTTCTATAAGGTTTGTGACAACGTCTATTGTTAAACAGTCAGTGCAGGTGAAATGAAATTCAAATTTAATTTAATTAACTAACAATGCTGAAATCTCAAACAAGGGTAAGCACATAATCTGGAGCGCTACAGTAAGTAGATCTCCAAGCTCATTGTTCTGATCCTGACGCTTCCTGAAGCATCCAAGGGGGAGCCTGATTGCATGTTACAAGTAAACTGTGTGCACAGACAAAAAGTCACTGCCAGTAAGTACGGCCTCCTATAGCTTTACAATATGTTAAGCTGTTCAAAGAGAATGCATTCGCTAATGCAGGGGACAGTGTTGTGTCCACCCCCCCACAAATCGTGTGTTTGAATCTCAAAAATGGCGCAGTCTCACCAGGGGGGAAAAATTAGCCGTGATGTTTGGTTTGTCAATCAGAGAAACAGTAGCCAACTTAACTCTTGAGTGTGTTTTGGTTCACGTGATCAGCTGGAATCAAGGCCCAGTGGACCACATGTGATTTATCTCTTACCCTCCTCACGGTTGGTAGCTGTCACAGGATAGCTAGCTGGTAAGGCTTGTTGAACGAGGGGTATTCAAGTCTAACTGGGACTTGGGATGAACTTTCTGGTGAATGAAAGTGTGAAACCGATTGATGTTACAGAAGACAGTTCAGTGAGTGGAACATCAGATCCTTGAATATAACAGAACAACTTCTTGTAACTTCTTGTAGATGGGCTACAACAGCAGAAGGCAAATGCAGGTTCCACTTTAGTCTGACACAAACAGAAAGCGGTTCCAGACTAGCCAACCTGCCTTTTGTTAACAGTCTAGGCTGGTGGCGGTGGTACAATGATGTGGTTGGGTCAACCTTTGGGTCATCAACACAAATCAATCATCACCCGAATCACAAAGCTTATTTGGGTATTGTTACTAAACATGTGCATCCATTCATGGCCACAAAACACATTTGAGATGTGGCAACACTATGCACTTGATTTTAGTTGTTTAGTGTGGGTCTGTGGATGGATGGATGCATGGATGGATGCATGGATGGATGAGTGAACGAACAATGGGTGAATGGATGGGAAGATAGGAGGATGAATGGAATCATGAATGATGAGGATGGATAAAGTATTGAGATAATTGAAGATGGATGGACATGGGATTGATGTCTAGATCATCCAATGAGAGAATGGGTGGATGGATTTCTGGATGACTGGAAGGATGGATGCATGGATAACTGGATAGATGTAGGCAGGAATTAATAAGAGGATGGAGGATGAATAGAATAATGACTGAGGATGGATAGACCTGGGATTGATAGGTGACTTGATCAATGAGATAATGGATGGGTAGATTATTAGAGGAGTGGAAGAATATATGGATAATAGGGTGGAAAGAATGGGATCTGTTAGAGAATAGTGAATAATAATCGAATGATGTGATAATAGGTGGATATGGATGGTTGTGAGGATGGATGGATGGATGGATGGATGGAATTGAGATCTGTTGGAGAATAGTGGGCAATGATAGAACAATGGGTGGATATGGGATTTGATGGATGGATGGATAGATTGATGAGAGGTTAAATGGATAAGAGGATGGATATAATGACAGATGAAGGAATAGAAAAGAGGATGAGGTCTTGGATGAATGAGGTAAGTATAATTTTGGGGTAGCAACAACAAAAAAATTGAACCTCTTTCTCTTGGCTCTATCTAGGTCTGAGCGGTCTGCCCCTGCAGTCTCCCTCCATCCATAAGCTGCGTCCCCACCGGCCGCTGGGTCGAACCCAGTCAGCGCCTCTGCCCCAGAACACACAGGCCCTGCAGCAGCTCGTGGTCCAGCAGCAGCACCAGCAGTTCCTGGTCAAACAGAAACAGCACTTCCAACAGCAGCAGCTCCACATCAGCAAGGTACACTCCCTCCATCTCTCCATCCCTCTCTTCTTCCTTTCTCTTCCCTACTTTCTCTTATGGGTCTCTCTCTTTCTCTGTAGTTCCCTTGTCACTATGGCAACCAGGAGGATGCACATGCCTTATTTGGTCACATCGGAAGCTCGCTGAGCGTAGCTTTGTGTATGTGTGTGGGTGTGCGTGAGCTGCGCTCTTAATGCAGTGTCATGAGTTGAGTGTGGGCGTAGAGTAATACTCCAGTAATGATTTCCCCCCTCATTCTTTCTCTCCCTTTCTTTTTTTTCTTTGTCATCCTATTCCCCTTGCATCCTCTTTGTCTCTCTTCCTTTCACCCTTTCCCTATTTATGTCTCTCATTTCTGCCTTCCTTTCATATTCTTTTTTTCCCTTGTTTTTTCTCTTTTCTCTCTTCCTCTTTCTCTATTATTGTCTCTCTCTCTCTCTCTCTCTCTCTCTCTGTCTGTCTTTCATCCTTATACTCTGCCCCTGTATTTTTCACTACGCTTCTTTCTCTCTCTCTCTCTCTCTCTCTCTCTCTCTCTCTCGCGCTCCTCCTTTTCTATTCTTCATCGCTCCCATCTCCCTCTTTATCTCTCCCTCTTTTTCGTCATGCTGTCTTCCTTCCATTCCCCTCTCGCTGACTATTTCTCTTCCTCTCCGCTTATTCTTTTAACTTCCTTCCTTCTCTCATCATGCATTCAGATAACAACTGTTGCCAGAGCATTAAGTAGACCAAAGGGGAAAAAAATAATAGCGCACCCACCCCCCCCCCCCTCCCTCCTCCTCCTCCTCCTCCCTCGTCCCTGGGTTGTGCGTGTATGTCTGACGCAGGGCTGATGGCACTGCCGCTGCTTGGCCTCACGATCCACAGACAGGCTGGAGATGCGAGGTGGCTTTCGTAAGCAGGCCGAGCTCCCTGGAAGTGGCGGTGTTCGCCGCTCGCTCTGCAGACGTTAGAGGAATGTAATACGTCTGTGGCATTTCCCCTGTTTACGTGCAGTCAGAAAGTGCTGCAGGAAAGATATGTGCACCACACGAGCATGTGAAGTGCTTACAGCAAGGAAGACTCTGAGTTTTGTGCTTCTGCGTTTTTTAAGCATGTTTCTGGTGTGTGTTTGGTTTGCACTTCACTGTACATACATGCAAATCATATATCAGGTGTTTACATTCCTGCAAACGCGTCATCTCTATACGCTAGCCGCTTAACGGAAAAACCTGACTTCTTCTTCTGAAATGCGTCTAATCTTTTCTTTAATCTGTTCAGCTTTTTTGCGCCATCTTTCTACTTTTTCTTCACATTGTGCACAGAACAGCTTAATCACTGCTTACACAGCCGCTCAACCTTGGTGAATTTCCACTTTAAATGAGTTCGAATGTGAGAAAGAGAGCAAGAGAGAGATAGGGGGAGAGAGAGAGAGAGAGAGAGGGAGAGGTGGGGGTTGTGGAAAGAAAGAAAATTGAAAAAAAAAAAAAAAGTTTGTTTGGAGAACTGAGGACAGGGACGCGGCATTGCCAAGCACTCTGACGTCAAAGATGTTCCCTTGGCTCGAAGCCACAATGCTCTGCTCTTGCCAGCATTGGCTCTAACTCCTGTGTTTGTGTGTCTATGCGTGTGTGTGTCTATGTGTGTAGGGGTGTGTGTGATCTTGCCGTGGCGATAGGGCAGGAGGCAGTTTCTCGAAGGGTGGAGTGTCAGCAGCCATAAAAGAACAAAAGCCTCCTGCGTTTCTGCCCTCGTATCTCTATCCTCCCTTCTTCTCTCTCTGTGTTATGACATGCCCTCGTTTCAGTTTCTCAGCACAGGAGTCGTGCGTTATTGCCAGATCGTATTGCCGGCCCGTGTGCGACCTAAGACGTTTCTCATGGTTTCGGGTCTGACGAGCCCCCCGTGGTGAGGTTCACCTCTTATGCTCTTCGGTAACGGATCCCGCTCCGGTGCCGAGGAATCTGGCGTCCTGCTGACCCGTCAGGCTCCCGCGCCGCCCGTGCCGCTCTGTAGTTAATTCAGTGTAATCGTCTCCCTGTAAATATGACCACTGAACGTTAGTGACGCCTTCGGAAACAATACGTTTCACGGAAATGATGTTTGATCGCGCAGGGAGATCGGACCGCAAAAAAACCTTCTGAAGCCGTAAATCCGACCAGTATAGGTCCAGAGACCAGAATATCGAAGAGACTGTGTTCCCTTTAACACCTTTTCAGTCAAACAAACTTTGTAAATATTTGTAAATATACGTTAGGACAGGGTAGTGTTCTTCTCTAAATGCGTTGGCATTGGCAGATTAGGCTTCATGAGGATGAAATTTCAAATCCCTGCACTTCTACTGTTGAGTCCTCAGGCAAGACCCTCAACCCTCAGCTGCTCGGATACATCCCGTCTCAGCGGCAAGTCGCTTTGGATTAACGCGTCAGCCAAATATGTAAATGTAATTGTGTTCAGATGGCCTGTGTCGTCTTGTGGAAACTATGTCCTAGCCTTAACAATCATAAATTGCCGGTTGTGCAATAGGACGGCACTAACGCTACAACTTTCATGTGACACGAATCCCTAGAACGAATGACCATAAAGTGCAATTCATGTGAGTTTCTTTTCTAGGCTTTTAGTCGCTCTAGCGAAACCTTTACATGCTTGAAAAGCTCAGAAATGAAATGCATGCAAGAAGCAAAACTCTTTTTAGTGATTTAGTTCAGTTAAGGCACCGTTACTCCGCAGCTGTGTGCATATCTTCTACTGCGATATTGCGACACTGGATAAAAAAAAACAACACTAAAAAAAACCCTGTTTTTGCTTCAGCTATGTAACACAGCATGTTGGAGCTGAGCTTCAATACAAACGACTGTATTACTGTATGTGCTCACGATCTCCGATACTCAAATGCTTCAAAAGTCATTGGACAAACATTTGCAGGGTGATCACCAAGTAAGTCAGGTGCCTGACCTGAATCAGATTGAGCATGCATGTCACTTCCTGAAGGCAAAGCACCTTAAGAACAAGCAGGAACTGAAGACAGCTGCAGCAAAGCCCTCGCAGAGCGTCTTCCTGCCTCTTCCGCACGTTTCATTTCCGAGCTTTTCAGGCATGTAAAAGTTTTGCAAAGGAGACAAAAATCCAGCTGCTGGTTATGTGTTATGTTTACAGATTTCATGTTTTAAAGTATTAAATATGACAGTTTCATTTATTATTGTTAGTTCGTAATAACTGCTTTTGGAATGTTTGCGTAATTTAAACTTAAATACACTTTGAACAAAACCGAAAGCCTGCACTTTGATCTCATATTCAAGAATAAAAACAATATCTTTCAGCATCCAAGTATGTATGGACCCGATCGCGTGTTCAGTAGTTATTACAGTCTAATTAAATTGCACAAAGTTTACATTTATGTTTAAAATGCAAGCTTTTCGCTCATGCATCCTACCGTATGTTTCACTTGAATCTTTGTAGCTTATGGCCACTAAACCAAACGAGCCAGGCAGGCAGCATGAAAGCCACCCGGAGGAGACCGAGGAGGAGCTGAGGGAGCATCAGGCCCTGAACGACCCGACTGAAGGCCTGCCGCGTGGAGTCACCATCAAACAGGAGCCTCCTGACCAACTGGAGGAGGAGCTGCAGCAGCGGGAGAGACAGGCAGAGCACGAGCTCATCTTCAGACAGGTCAGAGACACTTACAGTAGGAGCGGTGCAAGAGACAGCACAGTCCCGACCATAACTATTTATGTGGATCTTTATGAAATCCTTAATTTTTTAGATGTTAGTGATTGGATTTAATCTCAGAACGATATCGGTATGTGAATCTGTACTGTGCTGTATATGAGTTTTTGGCTTAGGCTTAAAAATAACTCACACCCACACAGTCACGAACAAACCTACAGACGCGCATGCACACACCGCCGTGTCTCAGCACGCCCCCGCTCCGCTGAGGCCACTCGCTTCGACTGTGTGTTCCAGTCAGCGGGAGCGAGCTGAGGTTTAGGAGCCACATGAAGTGCTTCTCTGCAGTATCCATCTCTCTAAAGCCTCAACTCTCTCTCTCTCACACACACACACACACACACACACACAGATTTACACAACCTTTCAGGCTAGTGACAGCAGAGGGAAGCATTCTGGGTAATGTAGCACCTATATGCCAGAATAGGCTTCCTTTATTTAGGTTTGATGATCTTCAGGTCCTGAAAGTGGAAGAAAGTTAAAGGCACTTACTAAAGAAGTTTTTTGAGTTTCCTTGGCATTGCATACTAAAGTATATTAAGAGATATTTTCCGCAGTAACTGTTGGCACTGGTATATCTAATGCATATCAGGTTTCAAGTTTTCTTTTCTTTTTTTATGACAATATAGCTGATGCAAAACAGTGAGACTGAACACTCAAGCTGTGGAACATCCTTTATGGATTCTTTAGGTTGTGATACTGTTGGTAAAAATCTTTAAATGTTTATGAATAGATCTGCAATATGTATATAGAGCATGAATATTCCATATAAGACATGCATATGCCTTTTTAAAAAAAATTTGTTTACTTTTCACGATTTGAACCCTGGACCAACGTAATGTAAAGATCTTCTGCCATCTTCTGGTAGTGTTTTGTAACTACAAGCTTATTCACTAATCAGAATTCATCATTTAAATTCTTCCAGCTTTTCTAGGCTTTGTTGTAAAATCTAGAATCCTACTGTAATCTTTCTGTCTCTGAGCAGCAGGCGCTGCTTCTGGAGCAGCAGAGGATCCATCAGCTAAGAAACTACCAGGCATCGATGGAGGCGGCCGGCCTGTCCGTCACTTTACCGGGACACCGTCCCCTGTCCAGAGCTCAGTCCTCTCCAGCCTCCGCCTCATTCCCGATCGTCGTGCAGGAGCCTCCAGCCAAGCCGCGGTTCACCACCGGTCAGTACCACCGCAACCGACAAACCGTCCAAACACCCGCGTCCAAAAATAATCCAGTGAACCGAGCGGCACCTGACTCACACCGCTCTGCGCTGGTCTGATTAGAGACAACCTGAAATCAAAGAGAAACATAAATGCCAATGCTGATATTGTGTTATATTAAACCTTACTTTCCTACAGCTATGTATCATCATCCACCTCTGTTTAGGAAAATCTGCTTTTCACAATCAGGAGAAGAATCATACTGTATACGGGAAGCATGATGCATTTTCTATTTCATGTTGTCTTTCAAGTTTGTCTTAAAAGAAATTTGAGGTACCTATAAGTGGGTTACTATAGGACTTATACGTGTCGTTATAAGTGCATGGCTAGTTCTGGATCGTCATACGGCTAGTTCTAGAGAAACTAAGAAAATTTGTATTAAATGCGTGGAAAATACGTGGGAACTCAGTTTAGCTCTGTGGGACCGTGGAAGCTTGATTTGAGCCTCAGCTGACCTTTTAATGCATTTTTGCATGGAACGAGGGTTCTCCCTGATTACTCACACTTCAGGCGACAAACTGCATGGTCAGTGTGCAGAGCAGGAAAATTTATATTGACCAAGACGTATTGTAGTGTACTTATCGGCACCCGAGTAAAACCAGAAATATTCCTTAGGTTCAGTGGCGCCACCCTGTGGTGCTGAAATAATTGCAAATTTAATTTATCATAGTAAATTTTTAAAACTTATATATATATATTTTTTATTTCTTTATCGTTTGCAATTATATATTATTACTGCACTATATAAATACTGCGATTTTAGGGATTTGTTTTATCCGAGCACATCTAAAGTGCATTGATTTCATTTTCCCTCTTTCTCTCTCTTGCTCTTTCTTTCTTTCATCTCTTATCCTCTCTGTGTTCTCTCTCTCTCTCTCTCTCTCTCTCTCTCTCTCTCGCTGAGATCTATGTTATGATTAATGGGTTGTTCCTAAAGTAATCTTGTACTCAAGTGCCTGTCTCACACTCTCCAAACCTGCTGATAGGACAAACATGTCTCGACAGGTCTTTACAGATATTCGTCTTACTAAAAAAGATCTGTCTGGTCTGTCCCTCGCGAATGAAGCGTACGAGCGAGAGAGAGAGAGACAGTGTGTGTTTATCTCTACAGTATTTCCATTCAAATCTCTTCTGATGATCTAGTGTTCGTGCTAGATGTGTTGAAGCAGTTTTATTTGTTCATTGCGTTGCTTTGTTTATACAATTTATTTTATGCTGCCGTCATTACAATTGTGTTTGGTTTTGGATTTGATGCTGAGGATGATGATGATGATGATGATGATGGATTGCTCTGCTTGTTTGTGTATGCGTGTTCTCACAGGGCTGGTGTATGACACACTGATGCAGAAGCACCAGTGTATGTGTGGCAACACTAACACCCATCCCGAGCACGCGGGCCGAATCCAGAGTATCTGGTCCAGACTGCAGGAGACCGGACTGCGCAGCAAGTGTGAGGTAGCGAACTCCAGACACACGGATATCATAATGACATCATTAATTAAATACAAAAACTGTGCCCTCTCGTAGATTAACGAAGATTAGTGCCTCATAAGGTGATTGGATCCTCTTTATTGCCCCTGTGTGAGGGGGAAGTGTGTACCCAGGCTGGTCTTGTGATTAAACCGGATATAAAAAGGATACTGTAGTGTAGATGCCTGAATGAACGATACAGTTCTGATAAAAGCGATGACTCGGCGGTTTCTGTAAGTGCAGTGTTCTTTCTTGTCTTTAGAGGGTGCTAGACAACCACAATGACAGTCAAAGGATTTTCAGTTCATCCCAGTGCTTGTGCTGAAGATCACGATGCGAACTGAGTGGGAGTGCAAGCGCACTGCTGGTTACAGCACCTCATTGGATCCGCATACTGTATACAGTATCTACATATATCTGATGTGGCGCTGGTTTTACACTGGATGCACTTCCTGATGCTGATCTTTCCAGGTCCCTGGCCGGTTAACGAACCCAGGCTGGGGCAGTGAGTGCGTCATGTGCTGGCCAGCAGTTCACCATGGACCCAATCTGTATTCATTCATACAGTATATATACGTACAGTATATGTATTTATATAGAGAGATCAGTTTTGGTTTATGAGAGTAAAAGTGTCAGGGTGGGTGATGTAACAGAAATATCTACCAACACAAATTATGCATTGAGGATGGGAATCACCAGGAACCAGACAGTATGATATTATCAGGACACCTCGGTGCCGATTCATTTAGTTTTTTAGATTCTGTAAGTATCGCAATTTTATACATATCCCAATTAAATTGTATTATTATTTATTTTTTTGATTTTGTTACAATTCTAAAGAAATCAAGCAAATAATTTGCCCCTAGCACACAGGAGGCTGTGCAGCCTGTAGGATTAAAGAGGAACAGCAACATTTAACCATCTAAAATGGCAACATACGTATTAATAAAAAAAATATATATGAATTGCTGCAGAAGCGGATCTTGTAATCTCATCTAATTTCTCTACTATGCATCCTGAAATATTCAGTTTAATAAACCGCCAGCTAAAATATAAAGCGATAAAAGTTCAAAGCAAGTAACTTATCTCACTTGATTTCTGTATCGGTATGCACATTCTTTTTTCTTTTTTTTCGTCCTAATATAAAAAAAAATGAGTGAGCTTTGTAACAACAATCAAAAATTAAAAGACTTGGGATGGGATTTTATTGGTTTAAAATCTGGTGCATTAATACAATTATTGTGACTGACCTATAGTTCACTGTGGCTTTGTGGTTAGCACTGTTGCCTTGCACCACCAGGGTCTGGGTTCGATTCCTGGCTCTGTGTGCATGAAGTTTGCATGTCTTCCCCATGCTTGGTGGGTTTCCTGCCACCAGGACGTCCAAAGACGTGCAGATTAGGCTAATTGGCGTTCCCAAATCGCCTGTAGTGTGTGTGCCCTGCGATGGATTGGCACTCTGTCCAGGGTGTACCTCGCCTCGTGCCCCAAGTCTCCTGAGATAGGCTTCAGGCCCCCGCGACCCTGTATACAGAATAAAGCGGTAAAGACGATGAGTGAGTGAATAGTTCAATCAGTTCAGACGGTCAGCTTTTGGAAACAGGACTATCCTTTTTTTTTTTTTTTTTTTTTTCTAAATTAGTACAGTATTATTATACGTTTTATAGATTTAGTACAGTGACATCAAATCAGCCATTTCTGATCATATGGATATGGAAGTTTTTTTTATTATTCATGAAGAAAGAAAGAAAAAAAAAAGCATAGTCGTTGGTTTGTTTTTTCCATCAACAGTAGAGCTTGAATCATTTAGTCATGAAGAGGCAGAAAACCTCTGAATAAGCACTTTTGCACAGAGCACTTTTATAGCCGCGAGTGCGGCGTGGTGAGACTCGGCGCAAGCGAGGACACCTGCAGCGGGCCGTTCCTCCTCTCTGGCACCGCTCGGACCCACTGACGTGCGGTGACTAAACCCAAACCGAAGTTTAATAGCTCTAACTGGATCTAATCTCCCTCAGCATGCTCTTCTTTTCCTCCGCGCTCCATTGCGTCACGGCTATTAGAGTCAGTCGCATAGCTGCCGTCTCTGTTTTGCTGCAAACAAACAAGTAAACAAGGCACAGCAACATTAGCGAGTCTTTGAGTCTCTCTCTCTCCCCCTCCTCCTCTTTCTGCATGGTATGGGAAGTGGGTGTAGTTAGCTCTTCTGTGAGATTGTTTATTGTTCTGAGAGATGGAAACACAGAATTGGGCCTCAATTAAAGGCAGTCACGACTCTAATACCCCCTAATCTACAGCAGGGGGGCCCTTAAAGAAACTCGAGCCATTTCAGGCTGTTGCCAACAACAGCCTGGGCCCCGGAGGGCCCTTTTTTTTTTTTTTAACTGTGTGTGCGCTGTTTAACCCACCCTCTGATTCTGCAGGTGTCAGTGTAGCTCACACACACACACACACACACACACACATGCATGCAGGTGAGCAGCTCTCACTGACTCCTCTGAGAACCTCTCACGGTCTGGCCGAGCGCCGCAGCTTTCCTACTCCTGCGCTTTGTTCTGGTGCCGAGCACGTCCAGACTGAAACTCGACACCGTGTTCTTACACCTACTGCAGACTCCAGCACGGACCTTAAGGGAGGAACAGGATACGGTTTTGATAATAATGTACACAACCTTTAAATTCATGCTAACAGACAGTTTTAGTGGATGTGACATATTAGTTATACGAGATGCGGTCCAAACCTAAACGTCGAGCAAGAGACGGGGTTCGCGTGTCTGTGAGACCGTTGTGGTGTAAGCTTGTGGTCGGATTAGTGAAATAAGGTAATTGTACTAGCTGTGATCCTTGCAAAGGTTTAGCAAGAGGACGTGGCAGTATAAGATGAAACCATGTTTATTTATTAATAAGATGCATGCATTTTGCATGCGTTTGTTGTGCAATTTTATAACGATCGACCACATGCCTCGTAGTATCGGGTCCAGGAATCCTTCGAGGAATCGTTTGTTTTTGTCGCTTCGTAGTGGCGTGTGTAATTTGCACTAATCAAGCATCATTAGAAATTGTGGCTCCGTGCACGCACCTGGAAACTCAGCGTACATTTTTTTTTTGTGAGGTTAGAGTCCTAATCTACCATAATACGCCTCTGACCCTTTTCTGTACCTTTGTGTCTCTCCTTTTTTTTTTTTTTTTTTTTTTTTTTTTAAATTCGCAATCATAATCGCATATAAGAGACAAGTTTTCATTTGCAGTATCGCCGTACAATTTATAGACTTATTCATTTCTTAATTATAGGGTGATGATTTGTATTTGTATTTTTTTTTATTTCCGCTTGAAATTTTTCCGTCTCCATTTTTTGTTTCCCCTCTTTTCCTTCAAAAGCATCTCGCAAAGCCTGTGTAGATTCGACAGATGGAACGAATCGATTCGTTTTAGAATTCTAAGTTGCAGTTCACAGTCACAGCCAGCAGGGGGCTCTGAAAATTTAGAGTGCTGATTTATTTATTTTTTTAAAGAAATAATTTACTCTAAATAATGAGAGAATTAAAACTGATGCCAGTTGTGTGCGCGTGTGTGTGTGTGTGTGTGTGTACAAACAGTGTATCCGGGGCAGGAAGGCCACGCTAGAGGAGCTGCAGACGGTCCACTCTGAAGCTCATGTGCTGCTGTACGGGACCAACCCACTGAGACAGAAACTAGACAGTAAGACGCGCACACACACACACGCACGCACACACACACACATACACACTTCCATATGCAAGCCACCTGGCTTAAAATGAAGATTTTAAGGATTCCTTTTCTCAGTTTGTGTGTGTGTGTGTGACGAATCAGCATTACCTCCCACCCATACCCTAACACACACACACACACACACACACACACACATGCATCCCTTCTCCACTAATGACACCGCTGCCTCTGTAGTGCTAGGTCTGTTTTCAGCTCTTCACACTAGCTTGTTTTCCCAAACAGCACCGTTTCCCCCCTTTTGGCTTTCATCAGATCTGAACCCCGGATCTGTCCGTCAGAGCCGCCAGGGAGCCTCACGCGGTTTTCCATGACTTCAACCGCCGCCGAGCTTTTCATTCAGTGATCAAACAGCGTTCAGCGATTAAACACACCTCCCATGTGGTTTATCATTGTGCAGTTGATACAAACACACACACACATACACGCAAGCTCGCCCACTCCACTTTCTCTTCCCCCCCGCCCCACTCTCTCTCTCTCTCTCTCTCTCTCTCTCTCTCTCTGTGTGAACTCAGTGATGGACAGATCGTTCTTAGAGAGAGAGGGAACTCTTACCTGTCAATCTCATTTTTCCGACTCAGGCAGACAGTAGGGGGCAACACTCACATTACCAACTTGATGAAATCACTACTTTGGAAGACCTCAGGGGTCCTAAAAGGTGATCATCACCTCTGTCTCTCTTTCTCTTCTTCTCTGCAGGCTCTGTGACACCCATGTTTGTGAGGTTGCCCTGTGGGGGCATCGGGGTAAGTCTCCTCTCTCTCTGCTTCTCTTATTCGCGTGTGTAAATAATGGGACTGTTTGTTCTCCAGAGAGCCCTCCCACCCCTGAAACTCTAGCGGCAAAAAAAAACTGTTGCTGTGCTTTCCGCCGAGCGGGTAATTGTGTCCAGATGTTTTCTATAAACAAGCTGTGTGTGTGTGTGTGTGTGTGTGTGTGTGTGTGGAGGTGAATGCAGTGGAGGGAGGGCTAATCTTTTGTATTATGAAGTACCCTGTGCGTGCTGAGACGAGGTGTGTATCCGTGTTGCACTGTACTCGATATTTCGAGCATGTGTGTGTGTGTGTGTGTTCTTCTGGATGAACGGTAGGCCGCTTCTCCGGGGCTGAGCGAGCAGAGCCGTGTCTGTTCCGCCGTCCAGAAAGCGTGTACGTTTGACGGCCGTTTCCGGTCATGTCTAAACGAATAGACCGCCGTTCCCTTTTTTTTCATCTAAACTCCATCCGTGACATCTGTAGTGTTTATGAGGAGAATAACAATTTCTCAGGACGTGCCGTTATTAGGAAATACTCAGCATTGGCGTGTGTTAATTTGTTTGTGTGTAATTGCACACCATGTTGCATTTTATTCTTTATGGAGTTCGCAATTGATCAAATTTAACAATCCTTCATTTTTAAAAGTGTATTTGTTCTTTTTTTTTTTTTTTTTTTACCAACATCTGGAAACAAAACTTTTTATTTATTTGTTTGTTTTTTAATGAAGGTTTAAAGATGAACATTACTATCTCACCACTTTTTCATTTTGTAATAAATATCGTCGTAAAATTTATATAAAATAAACAAATGGAAATAAAAATCAATCCCGACTACAGACAAAAACACTCAAGTGTCCTATACAGAATGCAATAATTTCCTCTTTTTTTTAAATAATTTATTTATTTATTTATTTATTTATTTATTATTATTCAAACCCTGTTTTAATGTCTGCCATTTGTTCCTGGATCTACAGTAATATCCACAATCCGATCCTCCGTTCCGTGCTGCCGTCCCTTCAACAGCTACACTCGTGCCATCTCTAGTTTTAAGCAAAAGTAATAATAAAAACCAAAAAAAAAACCCTCCACTCTGTGCTAATCACATGTACGCTGCAGGCGAGCTGGATAAAGATTAACTCAAAAAAAAAAAAGCCTGCTTGTTACTTTGCTTTCATCATTGTCCCTCTTCAAGAATGTCCCTGTATAATATTTATTAATGAGTTGTGGCTGTGGGATGTGAGTGCCGGAGTAATGACGGTGGGTATGTGATGTGGCTGAGCGGGGGTGCAGGTTAACCCCCCTCAGCGCTGTTTGCCAGGCTGATGAATAGCAGGCGGGCCTGGCAGGCCGCTGCAGTAGAGCCGGTGCAGCTTGGTGAGAAACAGAAGGTCTCTGGACTCTTTTATGGAAATGGAACAAAATTGTTGTCTTCCTGCGTCTCCACAGCTAGCCTCCGCTCTGAAAATTAGCCTGTCAGAGTCAGGAGAGACTGCCTTTCTTCATTCCAACACTAACCCACCCCCACACACACACACTCTTCACCCCACCCCAAATCTATGTCCATTAAGAGGCTCTTTTTATTCTTGTTTCTTTCTTTTTTTTTTTTTTCCTCTCACACACCATTTTGTTGGCTGTATTTACTCACGTACGTAATGTGCATCTCTCTGCTCTCAATTCAGGGCGATCCAGTGAATTCGTCACTACAGTATATATCCAGTTTGTATTTTTCATGTTTTGCACGTATATATATATATATATATATATATATATAGCTTTCATTTTTATTCCCCCAGACTCTTTGCCTTGACCATGCACTCGGTTTCTGCTCTCGTACTTTATTATTTTTTTATAACTGTAAATTCACCACAGGCTTGTAATTCGTGACAGAGTCATTCTTGGCCCAGCTTTAAAGGGTATTTTTTTTTCTTTTCTTCCCCTTTTTTAACGCTGCCCTTGAGCGCTCATGCCATTGCAGCGAAATTCATAAATTGTTAGCGAATATGTATGCACAAAAGGAGCCGCGGGGATCTCACTTCTCGAACCCTCAGCCTCTCGGTTCACGGCTTGTCCTCCGCTTCGAGATCTTAACCTCCCCGAGGTGCGCACAACACGAGGAGAGCATTGTTCGCTGTACACAGTAAGCCAGGAGCGTACAGTACATGCTGAAATAAGCGCATTCACTTTCTCTGCCTTAGTGGAAGACATTAAGCTAAATATGGCAGCTGATGTAATGGAAGGTTGTCTCTGACGGCGGTCGGTCGTAATGTTGCTCTGCGCCGAGGACACCTGTTCAAGAGCCGACTCCAAACGAGCACGAACGAGTCCCTGGGCTTTAAGTCCAAGGTGCGTTTTGTATGTGCACTTGTCCATTTGTGTATGTGTATGTGTGTGTGTGTGTGTGTGTGTGTGTGTTCATGGGCCAGCGCCAGGCTGGAGTAATTGCATGCTGTAGGACAGGCGTGTGTTGGAATAATGAGTGGTGACTGATGAATGAGTGTTCTCTGTATCCACACTTGGATGACACACACACACACATATATATATATACACACACACACACACACACACATTTCTCCTACCAGGTTTTTCCCACTAATATTTACCCTGCATGGCACCGAATAAATACTGCTCTCACCTGCCATGTTCTCTTGTGTTTAACCCTGGGGCATTTTCACGTTCGTTGCTAAAGTTTGAGGTTTAACCTTGCGGTTTTTGTAAGCAGTTATTAAGGATGCACGCATTCCCGTTTGTCACAGAGGATATGATGTATAGCTCTGCATCTGTTGCATATGGTAGAATTTACTTTGCAGGAGATTTACACTGCATTCTTTAAGCACACCATGTCTGTTGGGGATTAGGATGTGAATCAGCACAAAAAAACAAACAAAAAATAAGATTTAAATCGCTTCATTTTCAATTTTTCATGTTTTTATTTTTAATACCCATTGCAGCTTTATTCTGTCTTTATTTAAAAACTCCCATCTTGCATCAAGCCTCGGAATGGCGAAAATGTCATCTTGTGCCAGACAAGCTGGCTTAAATCTCGCTATGTTTCAGTCAATTATTATAACAGTCCCCAGTTCAGACACTTTTTTTTTTTTTTTAGGATAATTTATAACTGTATTCATTTATTTTTAACATATTGTGCACCTGTAGTATATTTTGCCTTCACTATTAAGCCAGCATGAAGCCAGCAGTGGTGTCAAAAGTATTCACATTCATTACTTGAGTAGAAGTATGGATACTAGGGTTTAAAAAGACTTCTTTA
>JAQMYK010000035.1:23994535-24026288 GCA_030014345.1 Clarias buthupogon | reverse complement strand
ATTACTCCAGTAAAGTATAGATACCCAAAATTTCTACTTAAGTAAGGTAACGAAGTATTTGTACTTCGTTACTTGACCCCTCTGGAAGCCAGTATTGTGTATGGAATTGAATTGTGCAAAAAAAACATCACCGTATCAAAAGGGTCAAATCGTTGGTTTATATCAAGCGATGGAAGGAATTAAGTAGATTTGAAATGACTGGGATTGGGTTAAGAAACTTTTTACCACATTTATATAATATATAATAATGAATGGAGCTCACAGATGATTCGTGACGTTGCATCATAAAAAAAACAACAACAACAAAAGAAATCAAGAAATGTTTAATAGTTCAAATATGAGTATTTCCTCATGCACGATTTGACAAAAACTCACAGGATCGGAACTAAACATCTGTGTCACCATAAACCACTTTTTAGTGAGACTAATCGAAGAAGAAAAAAAAAAGGCTTATGTTTGCCAGGGAGATTGAATAAAGATTGATCTTTGGAACAATGGAAAAAGCTGATGAGTTCAGATTGACCCAATTCCAGAGCGATGGGCGCGTCAGGGTAAGAAGGGAAGCGCTTGAAGCGATGCATCCATCATGCATATTGGCCACTGTACAAGCCTCTGGAGGCGGTGTGATAATCTGTGGTTGCTCCACTTGGTCAGGTCTAGTCTCAGCAACGTTATCTGGCAATAGAATGAAGCTAGCTGATGATCTGAATGTACTGAATGTCCAGGTTAGCATCTTTCTTCCATGATGGCACAGGATTGTTCTACAAGCACAGAGAATTATTTCCACATTTCCATAATCAAAGCTACACATGATCATTTAAAACATGTCCAGGCAGTGCGCGAAGATTGCGACCATAAGGTTTCAGGAGACCCTGTGATTTCTCGATGCATAACTCCATTAATCACTCTGTACAGCCTTGGTGAGCAGAAAAGCATCTCAAAAAAAGCAGAATGTCAAACTTTGAGGCGAGGAACAGGAATCGGTTTAACTTCAGTAGTGCGGATTTCTCTGCTTGCGTTTTGAGCCGTCTAGCAGGTGTTGAGGTGACAGACCTGGTGTTTACACAGTGCAGTGTGTAAGCAAGGTCTGGTGTCTCCTGTTGTGCGAATGTTAGTCTGCAGTGTTTACCAACCAAATATCACACCTCGGTTCTCAGTGCTGCATCACCAAATGTGTTTTTCTCCCAATCTTGGATTGTTTGAGTATCAGTGTGATTTCAAAGGCTGCATGTATCCTTCAACTAAAAGATCCTTTTATTTTTATTAAACTAGTATACAACTATGGTCTTCATGCACACGCAATTGTGTTCGTGCAGGTGGACAGCGACACTATCTGGAACGAGGTACACTCATCTAGCGCGGCTCGTCTGGCCGTCGGCTCCGTGGTGGAACTGGTGTTTAAAGTTGCGTCTGGAGAACTAAAGGTAACGTCATCCGCGTCTTCATCTTCATCATTTTTACTTCTCAGAACAAGCCTAGCTTTTTAATACTGTTTGATGTACTAATGTTTCAATGATGCGTGTTGAAATGATTAAACATGTACATGATCCTTTTAACCACTTAGTTCAAATCTATTAAGAAGTAAAAGTCTGCTGTAGAAATGATCCCTGTGGTAGTGTGTCAGAAAACGGGTTTAAAATGACAGGTCTGTGAAGGTTTATTACACGGCTCGCTCCAGAACTCTCCTCACAGCGGTTTCTGTCTTTCTGCTTGCAAGATTTTGGCAGTCAACCACACCAACGTGTGACTCACCTGCTGCAGCGAGTGATCCCACATGGATACCCTAAAAAAATAAACCCCCAAGTCTAACATGTTCTCCCATGTGTTAATCTCACTGTAGTAGTCATAACACTGCCCAGGATTATCAGCATATTATTTAAAAAGCACTCATGCTGAGCATCTTTTACCTCACTATTGGTTGTCTCTGAGATATAAAAGAACATTAGAGGCACTTAAAAATGTGTTTGACTTTTTTGTTAGAATTTTGAATTTTATCTTAGAATCCTGACTTTTATCTTAGAATTTTGACTGTTTTTCTGACTTTAACCCCACGATTCTGAATTTTTCCCCTCAGAAACTTGACTTTTTCTTATAATTTTTATTTTTCTCATAATTTTTATTTTTCTCATAATTTTTATTTTTCTCATAATTTTTTTTTTTCTCATAATTTGGAATTTCATGTCTGAATTTTGACTTTAATCTTAGAATTCTGGCTTTTTCCTTAGAATTCTGACTTTAATGTCACTTTATTGGCAGAATTATGACTTTTACCTTTAATCTCTGAATTCTGAATCTCAGAATTATTACCTAAATTTCAGGATTCTAACAATGTCACTTTAATCCCACAATTATGACTTTTACCTTAGAATTATGACTTTAATCTCAGGATTTCGATTTTAATCTCAGAATTTTTACTTTTATCTCAGAATTCTAACATTAATTTCACTTTAATGGCAAATTTATGACTTTTACCTTAGAATTCTGACTTTAATCTTAGAATTTTGGCTTTAATCTCACTTTAATGTAAGAGTTCTGAGGGAAAAAAGGCAGGTTTTTTTTCTTCTTTTTTTGTTGCATAAAACCCAATTAATTTAACATTGAGAAAAAGATCTGTGAGGCGGAAAGCATTAGAGGCTCTCCGTAATTGTGTTTTCCAAAAACAAAATGAGAGACCCATGTCAGTAGAAGGCTGGAATTCTAGGCTCTTTCATGCTCTGTAACGAGTCGTACATATTTGAAATGGGTTTTAGCACCACGTTCCACACACACATAGCAACATTTCTGCTGCTCACTCACATTACCTACATCTCGCTTCACACTCGTACTTTTCACTCAGCACCTCCACACTCCTACACCTCACACCTCCCTGCCTGCTCTCCATCCAGTATGTAAAAGAATATATGACAAAAATGATGTGTTCAAGAACATAAGCTCTTAAATATTTATCTGCAGATTTAAATAATGATAATTTAGAGATTTGATAATGATAATTATATTCTATTAGATTTTTTCTTTCTATAATAAACATATCATTCACCCACTTTTTCATAGAATGCATTATTTCTCTTCTGTAGTGTCCTGTCTATTAGGTTTTGTGTGAAGGGGCTAAATGTTGTGTTCATTTTCGCTGTGCTCTCTGTTTGTGTAGCTGACTCGTGAGTAAAGGAGTTCGTCTGTGTGTGTATGTGTCAGTGTGAGATCAGCTGATATCTGGGCATCCTTTCAGCAGCAAGCAACTTAATCTCAACCAAATGCAAATACTCCTGAGTGTAACCGCATCATTAGTGAGACTATACGTCTCCGCACACACACACGCACACACACACACACGCTTTCTCTCACAGCATAACATCCTGTCTGCCAGTCATCCCACACTAAAATAGAAGTGCAACACCTCGGCCGCAGCCCAGCCCAGCGCACTCAAAGCACCCCACTGAGGACTAGCATTACCCCGAATAAGCCCTTCTCTCATGTTGAATTAATATTCTCCGGAGAGACAGAGAAAGGAAAACAGTACAACACAGCTGCTTCAACATTATTATGATGGGAAGTCTCCGTGCTCCGAGTAGCTCTTAGTGTGTTACTGTCATCCTGTCAGGGTGTGTATGAGCCTGCATGCATGTGCACTCGCGTGGGCCGGTCTCTGTGCATCGTGTCGCGGTATAGCTAACGCAGCTGTGTGTGTTGGTGTGTGATTACAGAACGGTTTCGCTGTGGTGCGGCCTCCAGGACACCACGCCGAGGAGAGCACCCCCATGTGAGTACCACACCCCTGTAGTGCAGAAACCACATCACCATCCTGTTATATAAACACTGCTCCACTGCACAGTTAAATCACCTTCAGTGCATGTGACTGAACTCAGCTTATTTATCGTTAGTAACAGGAAGTAGTAGTGTTTACTTAAAAGTGACCTTTTAGACCTGAAGCTAAGACCTTATAGGATGGATTTTCAAGTTTCAGTCATACAAGGGGCGTTCAAGTCAAACCAGGATTTTGATACAAGAGTAAAAAAAACCTCAATTTCTCTATATAATTAATCCCCTGCTACACCAGGGATTCACTAGTGTTTGGATACCGTCAAGGTTGAACATTTTCACAGTACCCATGCTCAGCCTGCCTGCTTCATGTCTGAAACGCTGGCCTCCAAGGAATTCCTTTAATGGCTCAAGCATGTGGAACAGGCTTCGGCCGAGGTCAGAACTGTACTGGGGATCTGGCAATAACTCCCAGCCGAGCTCCTGTAATGTGTAAAGTGTAAAGTGGTGTGGTGAGCAGTATGAAGTTTTGCATTGTCCTGTAAAAACAAACCTAAGACTGTTTGACCTGTCGAATGTTCATGGGAATGACTGCAGTGGGCTCGAGGCACCTCGGGCGAGATCATCATTGACGCATGTACTCTACGGTCACAAGTCCCAGATTGACCTGAACGGCCTTTGTATATACATGTAACAATATATCACTGTCCAGTATACTGGATTTTTTTTAGTACAGTTTATATTCAAGATCCATTTATCTACATTATACTGCTTTAGGGAAATGGGGGGGTTGGGGGGGGGCTGGAGCTTATCCCAGGGTACTTGTGGACACAATGTGATATTTGGAGTGCAAATCATATATCACTTGAAAGCTTGGGTATTCCCCAGAAAAATAAATCACAAAATATTGTTGATGAACTTAAAATTATAGGACAGGCCACTTATTCAGTGGTAGCCAAAAGTGTTTTTTTTTTTTTTGTTTTTTTTTTTGGTAATAGTGAATAGGAATAAAAAGGACGATTTGTTATTTTTTGGAATAAAATTTTGCTATTTAACAATCAATATTTACTATGAAATGATTTATTCTTCCAAATCTGCTCGATCTGGCTGGGCATAAAGTCAAAAAGACGTCTGCAGTACTCTGGTGTCACTCGCTCAACCCATGCCTGCCTGATTGCTTCCTGAAGATCATGTACTTCCACAATTTCGCAATTCACTCGAGAATTCCCAGGTTTTAGCCGTCTTTTTGTGCAGAGGTGAACACCCCGGCTTTAGAAAGTAAAAGTCCTGCCACACATTTGTTCCATCCATGAACCAAACCAGCTGATTGTAATTAACACAACTCTCCGGCCAGATGGACGAGAACTAATTAGTGACATCACCATCACCTGTTCTGTGCGCAGGGAGAACTCTAATACGTTGCACATGTTGTCTTAATACTTTTGACCACCACTGTAGAATTATCAGACCATTTGCAGAGTCTTAATCAGAGTAAGATGAATCATTTTACACATTTTACACTATTAAATGAAGCGAAGATGCACTGCAAGTTAAAAGCTGAAAGATGAAGTTATATAGTATAAATATAGTAAAAAAAAATCTATTTACAAGCTGTAGCCTGCTTGTAAATACAGAGATCATAAACAAGCGTTAAACAATTGTGTATAGGAATTACAGAAATAATGCGAGCGTGGCGAACACTGAGCTGGCACTCAATAAAGAAATGATTATATAATTTTATAAATAATGCTTCAAACTGTTTTCTGTATTTCAGTTTTATTTATTTATTTTATTTGTTTATTGTTCTAAAACACATTACATTTCTGTGGCTCTATAGCTCTATAGTCATCTGGCTCAGTTTTGCATCTTGTGGCTCAGTTTAGCAGCTCGCATGTACAAAAAAATAATAAATCTCACCCGCAACCCAAAATACACGGCATGTTCGGCTCACTTCCTACACTTGAGCCAATTCAGGGTCGAATCACTTTCATGCTGCGATAGAACCACGTCTGAGAGATCGAGGGAATGTCAGAACGGTCGTGTTAATCCAGTTAAGAAACTGCGCCAGGTTAGAAAACAGACCAGGGTTCGATTTTAAGAGACTAAACCCTGCATATGTGAAAACACCCTGATACAACATGATGTAACTCATTCACACACACACACACACACACACTGAAACATAAATGAGTCCCAGGTCAGAGGTGGACATCCTAGCCAAGACTTCCCCATCCCACAAGCCTGGCTGCTCTACAGGGATTCAGCAGTGTGATCCTCGAAACCTGACGTTCAGATGTTCTCACTAGTTAGTTTAGAGAGGATCCTGAATCTGTTTCATGACTGGATTTTTTTTTCCAGTTGTTTGTTTATTTGCATGTGTGTGTGGGTGTGTTGGTGCCTGTGCTTTTCTGTGTGTGTTAAATACCTGCGCATAGCTGTAAGTGATCCGTATTACTACTTCCTTCTTTGTTCTACAGAAAAGCCTCTTCACTAAACTGGTCTCATTACATAAAGGTTAAGTGAAATTATTGTTCCATTGAGGCTTTGGGGAAAGGTTAAATCAGATGGCTGTTGCAATGCTGTGGTGAGTGTGCCAGGCTTAGTGGAGGCAGTGTGTGTGTGTGTGTGTGTAGTGGTGTATCACTGCGTATGGGCTCTAGGCCAGGCCAATGCAATGTTCTCTCCACTCTGAAGTGTAGCCAGAACTCTGTGGGTGAATTGTCATTAGTGAAATGGGAGAATCCACTCGATCAGGGGGTCCACTTTACACAAACTCACACGCACACACACACACACACACATGCACACTGCACAACACTACTCTCCTGTGCGCTCTGTTCTCCTTTATTCATCCATCTCTCTCTCTCTCTCGTTTTCTCTCTCTGCAATAACAGGGGATTCTGTTATTTCAACTCGGTGGCCATCGCAGCCAAACTCCTCCAGCAGCGCCTGAATGTCAGCAAGATTTTAATAGTGGACTGGGTGAGTTGTTTTCTCAGAAGTCTGACCAATAAAAGGGAAGAATGTCAATAAGGGAACGAGCTCTCCGGTATCGGATATGCCGCGCCGCGACTCGAAAAACTCACAGAGGTCTCAAAACTAAAAAATGACAATTGCGATTCCATCACAGCGATATGATGAATTCTCTGTCCTGATTGGCTGAAAGGTGTTGATTTATTTGCTCTAACTGGAGCTCTGAGAGTAGTTTCGTGTGTACTGCGAATCACAGATTTATATTCAAGCGCTCGTTGTTTGTAGTTAAAAAAAAAACATTTACTGTACAAGGACTTTTTCGGCAGACGTGCGGCTTAGATTTTAAACACATCTCTGTTTAATGATGAAGATGATATCGCTATTTATTATAAGGGAGATGTATCATTAATATCTACAGACGCCGTCTCAGCATCTCGTAACAGTCAGGTAGAATATGAAGATTATGATAATCATATGATGATATGACCAGCTGTAGCTTTTTCCTTTGAACTTGAGGAGAAGGAAAAAAACAGACTGGTGAGATGATATTTAAATTGTAATTGGTGCCAAATTGCATTGGTATAAGTGGAATAAAACACAAAGCCATGTATCAGTTTTACGGCGATTTTGTTCCTTTTAACCAACATACTGCTAAATTATCAGTGAAAGCTCTTCCTTGCACACTATATGCTGTAAAGCCACGATCTGAAACGGTTCTGCCAGGTTAATATGCCCGTGTAGAGCGAGTACCACGATACGGGCCGCAATGTCCAGCAGTCCTGCTGACCAGTCTCCACTGAGATCATCAAGGTCCAGGGATGCCTTTGAAATGCCGTTCATTTCCTCCTGCCTGTCACGCAGCGCTTCTGCTGGAACAGTAGACACCACGACACACAGCGCCGCAGATCAAAAGACACAGGATGAGACACAAAGCTATTAAACATTATTACACTGAGCTCAGAATAGAATGTTTAGACATTTTTTATGGTATGAAAATGTCACACTCAATGTCTTTTCCAGCAGAGGATCTGATTTTGACATTGTGTGAATGACTAGTATTCTTCATGTTCATGCAACTGATGTAGTGTGTGTGTGTGTGTGTTGTTACTTTACTGAGTTTGTACTTGAGTAAACACTAAATAATAACACCACGTTCTCCTTTTAGGATGTTCACCATGGCAACGGCACCCAGCAGGCTTTCTACAGCGACCCCAATGTGCTGTATCTGTCTCTGCATCGCTATGACGACGGGAACTTCTTTCCTGGCAGCGGCGCTCCTGATGAGGTCAGAACCACAGACGCAGCTGAGACACCAACTCATCGTGTCTCACAGACCAAGAGAAGAAGAATAACACTTCTCTCCATTTTAGTTTCCTCCACTTACACACACACACACACACACACACACACACACACACACACAGGATCCCAGTAGGGCTTTATGCATTATATAATAAAATGTTGTTCTATGATCACAGCAAACACGAAGTTTAAGAATAACATTGTTTATTGATTGACTATTGTTTTTGCTTTGTTATGTAAATGTTAACATTACTGTTGCTTATTTAAACTAGCTGTATTTGCTTGAAGCATATACACACACACACACACACACCCTCTATTTATGGGTATCTTGAATTACAACACGCAACAGGATATGTACACAGATCAGTTATAACATTAACAACTAATAAAATAAACACATTTGTATTGATTAGCAACTGTACACCAGCAAACTGGTGTCAGGATCCTGGGCACCTAAGGCTCACCCAGGCCCTCGCGACCAACATGTCTGATCCCCCAAGGTCCCAACCCACAGCATCCACCCAAAGGATCCTGGTGCCAGACACCACAGCACACCCCCAGGGGTCTTGTGAAGTCATGTCCTGGGGGGCAGAGCCAAGGGGAACCTAGACAATGCTGAGCATAATGTTTTGAATTGTAATGTTATGGTTAATTAGTGTATATACTTTATTGATCCCGTAGGAATTTAACCATTCAGTTACCAAAGGGTTATTATTGTAGCCATGATTAAAAGCACATAACACACGCAATTAATAGTATCAACTAATTAATATGTAAAAAAGAATAAATAAATATATATATATATATATATATATGTGTGTGTATATTCATTTTTTACATATTAATTGAATAAAATAGTGTAGTACAAGATTTGGTGTGCAACTTGGAAAAGTCCCCCCCTTCCCCCCTTCTCATTTTTGTGACAGTTTTGTTTGAGCAACCATCGTCAACTTTATCCTGGCTAGGGTCTGATCCTGGAGCAGAAGAATATCTGATCTAAAAGCAGAAACAGAAGACTGTTGTTAAAGGGCCTAGAAACAATCATCCGCTATGGTTTCTCTAATAATCATAACTAATGTTCCTGACTACCCGAAAAGTTCCTACTTGTCTTGTTTTTGTCATGAATCAGTACATTTGTACTCAAACTGATTTCTTCTAAATGATAGAAGTGTAACCAGAAAACTATACCATTCTTGCAATAATGAGGCTGTGTGTGTCCCTGTGTGTTTTTCCCAGGTGGGCTCGGGGCCTGGCATGGGCTTTAATGTCAACATGGCCTTCACAGGTGGTCTGGAGCCTCCAATGGGAGACGTGGAATATCTGGCTGCCTTCAGGTAACCACCAGTTTCTGGATCTTATTGTATTTTCAGTATATATAAGTTTTAATATCCTTTAATATTTTTCGACCCTCATCAATATAATGGAGACAATATAACCACACACCGAGAAAAATCTGTACTTATTAAGGGCACCTTTCTTTCCTGGTATTTCACATCTTTGTAGTTTATATTGATCTGTAGGAAACGTAATAAGTTTTCTGTGTGACTGAGTATGACATCCTTAGATAATATCTTTATTGTTGCCTCTCCTTTGAGTGCTCATGCCACTGCCAGTCTCGCTCTCAGAGTGTTTTATTTAAGCCATGCGTGGTCCAGGTTTAGAGACTGTCCTGCTGGTAGAAAGCAAAACCCTGGCTCCTGCTGCGAGTGCTCTACTACAAGACGCAAGGAGACCTTTACTTTAAACTTGCTGTAGGTACGATTTGTTCTTTCTTGTCCTACGCATAAGCATGAGATACCTAAACGCATCAGTGTCCCTAGCGCTATTAACCTGCCAATTAGCGAGCACTACTGCAAACTTCGCCTCCATCCTGAAGAAATTGTGCACATTGCCCACAACTTTCACACGGCTTTTCAGCATCTAAGAGTGAATAAAAGAAAGTTGGAGACGAAAGCTTCCAAAGCAGTGTCTTGTAACAATTTGTTTAAGCACTGCCCCTCTTTTGGCCAGTTTCTTTTATCTGTGTACGGGGGCTGATGCGAGCCTTTGAGGATGTGCCAGTAGGTCTGAGCCCCATTAGCTCCGGTGTCTGAAACTATTAATAACCCTCTCTCCTCAAAACGCCAGCGCGCGGCCTATTTCAGCCCTCCGCTTTGAAGAGGTCAATCCACAACCAACACGTCGACTGCGATCCCGCAGGTGGACAATCGGCGTGACAAACGGCCCACAGCACGTCTGCGGTGAACCCGGATGATCCCGGCTCATCGCTTTGTTCACCTCCCTCCCGGCACTCCAGTCAGCCTTCGGTCCTGTCTTCCAGGCTCGCGGGCACTGTAAATCTCCCTGCAGCGCATCACTGATAAACAGCACTGTTTCGGTCCGGCCTGAGCTCCGCACGCAGGGTCTAAGTGATGCCAGCTGCTTCACACGCCGCATCGCCCGGTGCTAGACGTGAAGCTTCCCACGGCACGCTTCTTTACACCAAGCGGCCCTGCAAACGTTATATTCAGTCTGTTTATACCGTGTACTGCTGGCATTTATCTCACTCTCGCTTGCGCAGCAGACGTCTCACAAAAAAATGCATTCCGTTAGCGTTACAAATGTCGGGTCTGCGTTTCGTTACTTTGAATGTTTTTTTTTTCCTCGCACATATGGATGTCTGACTGACTCCATATTTACCAGGGCAGAAGTAGAAAAGCCGGGCGCACATATAGTAGTTGCTAGATAAATGTAGACGCGTACAAAATGTATAATTAAATGGGAACAAGAACACGGCGGTGACGATTCCAAGTTCCTAGCAAGGAGTCCACACAAACCTGCTCGATTTTCAATATTGATATAGATGATCACGATACAGGTGAAGATTTCAAAACATAGTTGTCTTCTTCTGAGTATCCTTCTAAATAACACAATCATTTCTGTTTAAAAACTGTTTATTCAAACATATTTTATATACTTTATATTATATATTTGCAAATTACAGAAATGTACATGAGGGGGAAACCTTTTTTTGTCCAGTGTACATATTGGCATCATCTGTAGCCATGAGCGAAGGTTCCTGTTTTGTCATATTTGATAAGATAAGAGACAGCTTTAGATTTTGGAAGCCAGTTTAATTCTCGTGCTGTTTAAAACTTTATTGAGTTTCCTAGTTTGGCAGTCTCGTGTGTTTCACAGGCGAATTTCTATTGGAAGACCTATTTTTCCCCCAAGAACCATGTCACGGAGTCTCCGTAACCATGACAACCATAAGACTCATTAAAAATCATTATTTATTTATTTATTTTACTTTTTTCAGTGTTTTTTCTCGACATTTAATTCCAACACACCACATACCTGTAAATTATTAAATTTTTTTAACAAGATGACTTGGATTGTAAGAGACAGGTGGCTTCACTGCTTGATTTTAGTTTAAGTGGCAAACCAAACTGGTAGCACTTACAGACTTTAGATATCTGAAGAAAAAGTGGCATGACCTTTTACATGCATTGGTGCTCACTGATCAGACTTTAAAAATGAAATACAAAATTTTGGGTTCCAAAGGCAAGTGCTAATGCTGAGCGAAGCTTTTAGTTTAAAATATGTATACTTTTGCATTATTGAATTCTCTACTCAGATTGGTCAGAACATGCTACAATCGTGCAATCTGTGCAGTTTTTATCATAAAAGTAATTGTTGATATGGGGGATTTAAGAGAATTATTTATTTATTTGTTTATTTATTTATTTATTTTTAAAGGAGTCTCCAGTGTCAGCACTTTAACAGTCAGAGGTGAAGCTTTAATTCTTGTGACATTGTGAGAGTCTTCATGAATGAAGAATTGGCGGTTTGTGGTTTCTCAATAGCATGACAAGCCGCTTTCATTTTAAAAGTTATAAATGGTAACAGGAACTAACTTGGTTCGCAGATGTCCTGCTATAATAAGTCTAACCATAAATGGATCAAAAGTGTGATATGTCATTCTTTAATAAATAAACTGCTGAAGCTCATACTAGGCAAAGTGTTTCATCTCACATCATCGTGGTAAGTAAACATCTTGACCAAAATGTGGAAAAATATTGTCAATGTTAAATGTTTTCATGTGGCAGATTCTCTTTCACAGGAGGTTTTTCCTAGGTCTGACCTTTACTAGCTACTTGACCACCTCCTGTCTCCTTTAAGCTTTCATCCTACTGTATGCATAGGGTTCCACACGTCTCACTAGTAGTCTGGCAGGAATGCATCCCTCTACACCGAAGAGCTGACGTCAACAGCTGATGTATGATATTTTGGACTGTGTGCAACTAGAAGCATTACTCTGTAATCCTACGGGAATATTGCGCGTCGTTGGCTGAGGCCTATGAGGGATAATGTGTTGAAGTGTGAGTCAGGGTTAGTCACAGGAGCTCCAGTCTGCTTGAGCATTAGTGTGTGGTACTGTGGTGTATGACTCTCAGAAGACACTTTGCTGAGCTGCTGGATGATTCAGTCCAAGTCTTTCCTGCCAGCCGTCTCTGAACCTGGCACACAGCCATGTGCATTACGTTCAGCTCATTCATACTGATCGTGGAGAGACCCATGGAAATCAAAGTGAGCTTAGTTTTGAAGAAAAGTTCATTTCTGACCATCACACCCATATGAGCTTGTTGAACACTTTCAGATTTATCCCCTCTTTGCAGTTACAGTAACCTCCACTTTTCTCTGAAGACTTTCCACTGGATTTTGGAGCGTGGCTGTGGGGGTTCGTGCTCATTAAACCACAAGAGCATTACTGAGATCTGGCACTGATGTTGTGCACTGATGTTGTTCTGTTCACCCAAAGTTTGTTAGTAGGGTTGAGGTCAGGGCTCTGTGTAAAAACACTCCATCTGTGGCAGATCATCCCTTCATAGACCTTGCCTAATTGTGCACAAGGACATTGTCATGCTGGAATATGTTCGGGCCCCTTGGTGGCAGAGAATGCAAAGACGTCCTATACAACAATGTCCTTTCAACTTTGTGACAATAATTTGTTCAAATGGGTTTGATGGTCAGGTGTCCACAAACTTTTGGCCAACTGAGGTACATGTGTAGTCTCTTATGTCCGAATGTTAACATCGCAGGAAATTTTGTCCAGTGGTGCATTTGAACTTTTTCCTCAATATTCCAATTATACAGAGCAGTTGGTGGATTTCTTCTTAATCACATAGATTTGTCTAACTGAGAAAACTTGGATCTTGTTTAGACTTCAGGCAAATCCAATTTGTTTCACAAGATCTGATCTTTAGGAGTGTCCACACTGTTATGTAAAAGTGATCAGGTTGGATTTGGCTGTGTTCAGACTGGCAGCCCAAATTCAACACATTGCCAACATATCTGCATCGGTTTCTATGGTAACAACACCGAGGCTCACATGCAGCCAGATATTTCCCCATATAGACTTGCCTGTACTGAGGCATCCTACCATCAGACACTTCACTTCTTCCTCTGTCCTGGGACTGTTGTTCTTCATTTCTAAACTGGAAAGCCAGCCACTCTTCCTGAAAGCATGGTTAATGTAGCTGCACAGAAAGAAAAATTGAAGGGCGCGGCTTTTACATACTTTGTGGTAATAGAGGAAAAAGTGGAAAAAAGGTCCTTTGTGATCTCCTAAAGCATATCATCTTTCTACAAAGTTATAATTACGTATTTCCAGTCCTTTGTTTTCTGGCTTGTTTTTCATCCATGAATCCATGTTCCATACCACGTGATCGTGTGGACTTGAACTTCAACTTTGGGTTGCGAGTGATGTAATGGACAGTTTGGAATCGGATTTGAGCAAGTAGAGGATGCAGACTGAGACACATCTTTGGGAATCTGATTTGAAACCAAACCATCTCTGGATGTGGTTCAGATCGGATTAGCAAAAATCTGATTTAGTGTGGGTTTTTTTTTTTTTACTGTTTACATGGAAGCAATCTGATTCCAAACTGGTTCCAATCTGGATATGGCAAAAATTGTCTTTAGACTGGCAGCCTCAACAAGGCTTAAATGCACCTTAACTATTATTCAGTTTATTTACTTAGAAAACATCTCATGCCCAATGTTCTCGTTATATGTTCTGCGATACTAATCAGAATAAAGCAGTGCTTGAAAATGGGAACGGTTTTACAGTTATCAGCACAGAACTGTCTTTTGTCCAGCACAGAAGAGTTTGTTAATGGAACTTTATTTATTTTTTTGGTTTTTTATACGTTGCTTGGTTTGATTTCTTGTTTTTGTTAATGCACTCAATCCACCACATGAAGGACTTGGCAATTATCTGATGCATTAAATCCATGTTTGGCAATTTTCATGTTCCAAGTCATCGAAGGCACCATCCCACTGCCAAACTCTTCCTTGGATTCTCTCTCCTCATCTCTCCCACTCTCTCTCCCCCTCTCTTTCTCACTACCCTGCGGCTCAAATCGTTCACACAGCACTGCACCCTTCTCTGAACACTGATATATTTTTCCCTTAAGACTGGAGAGGGAGAGCCCAGCAGTCCATATATCTTTTCTTTTTGTCTCTCTCTTCCTGCTCTCGTGCACTGTCCTTTCCCTTCTCTCTCTCTCTTTCCATCAACTACCATCAGTTTTTAAATCAATTCTCTCTCTCTCTCTCTCTCTCTCTCTCTCTCCCACAACCTCTCCTCTCCCTGCTTGGTAAATAATGCATTATTGCAGTAATGATAAAGTCTGAATGGAAAAATCTGCATCCCACCAAACAGATGAGAGAAACAGATAAATAAAGGCTGTTTTGGTGTAAACAACCAACATCTTTCTCTTTTTTTTCCCTCCCTCCCACTGTCTCCCTTTCCCCCTGCATTTTCCTTATTTCCCTCTCAGCTGCGTTTTGTGGGCTGTGAGACAATGCGTGCCTTGCGGGCAGCACCTTCTTATTTCGCTACACTCAGTGCCACGTTGCATTTACAGGGGATCAAGCTTGAGATGAAGAAAGAGGGAGAAAAAAGATAAGAAAATTGGCTCTAATGAAAACCAGAAGCCAAGGCATTCTCGCTATGAACTTGGAAAAGGAGAGGAGAATTGAAGTTAATTCAAACCAGCTCTCCGCAATGCCAGATGACAAGTCTTTGAAGTGTTTTCCCCCTTCTTTTCCTTTTAGGTCTTTCTTGACTTTTTTTTGTATAGGGGGAGCGATTGGAAAAGCCTTTGAGCCTGACAGATAGCCCTGGATAGCATTAACCCTTTGTTGGTCCTCCTGGTTTTACAAGTGGGCCCCATTGTCTCCTCCAACCACTATTGGCCTTCCTTTTTTTCGGAAATTAGACAGAACTGTAAGGATGAATCATTTTTCGACAGCATGTGGTCCCCTGTCCCCCTTCCACTTCTCGCAATTTGTTTCAGTGCATTGCAGGAGAATTTGTAAAGGCCTTCGCTAATTAGCTCATAAATTTTCCCCAACCATCTTTCATGATCCTGATGTCTTCTGCAGTGGATCAGCTGTTGTTTGGATCTTCCATTGCAAGTATTTTCCCTCTCTAAGACTTTTAGTGACGATAATCAGAGGTGGATTTAGAACATTTATATTTGGTGGAGCGGACGAGGGCTTAATGAGAAGGACCTTGGCGTGTTTCTTGTTAGAGCCAAGTGTGGAAGAAGACCTTCTCAGATTCCAAAATGTGTGTGTTTGAAAGAGCGTCTGTTTGGATCATTTACAAATTGGCCTGATCTTTATTTGGTGCAGCATTATCATATCCTGTAGATACAAAACCTTGTCTGTTTTCATCCAAGAAGTTGCTTTCGCCAAGCCGTGTTCCAGCTCTACACGCTACGCTTCTCTGACTCTGACTCCTTCAAGTGCACTGCCACTATCCATAGAAGAGATGAGGTAGAAATACTCGTTTTACTCTCTAATGGCGATTTGGGTTTTAGGTGGTTTTTACAAGGAGTTGATTGATGGTCTGCGTATAGCGTATTAGAAATGGTCCCAAACATCAAACCGTCCATGCCTAGAAACTGGAAACGGATCCCAGCTAACAGAATTTCTTAGATTTGTTTGGCGTCATTTCAGAGGTCAGTCTTTCGTACATATGGATCTTTAGACCAGTGTGGGTTTAACAGATTTTAAGAAGATCAGGCTAGGTGACTAGTAAAATTCCAAAAGAATATCGTTTTTGATGAAAGAGTCAAAAGGGAAAGCACTTTACCCTGATGGATTTGGTGGAACAGCATAAAAATTCACATGAGTTTCATCATAATTGTAGGGAAAGTATATTGATGGCAATTGTTTTATGACTAAGATTACAAAGTTCAGTCCTCTGTAGAGTAAAGGGTTTTCTTTGAGGTTTTCTGATAATCTCTTGGGAAAGAGAGGAAAGCCCAGATGCTGTAAATGCATGTTTCTATGGCCCTGGGAAAGCCACTGAGAGTGGCACAGTCTGTTCTTTTAGCACTGCTGTCAGGGTTCTGGCCTGCAATAACCACTAAACACAGTGGAATACTGACAGTATCCTGGCTCAGAAATGAGCTGGAAATATCCAAAGAGAAAAGTGTTGTTGTTTTTTTCTTCGTTCACACTTCCCAGTTATCGAAACATACGCTTTCAAGCCATTCGGCTTTAAATCATGGTACTAGGAATGCAAAGGGTGCTTCTTATACTGCATTAGGTATTTAAACCTATTTAAAGCAGCAACCCGGCTTTTTAAGATTTAACAAGACCCCAGACAGCGTAGTATTAAGAATGCTGAGGGAGTCTGGGTGAACGCTTGGTGATTATTAGTGCTTCTGTCTTTGACTTTGCATGGCATGCTTTCCCTTTATGAGCGTATTTGTCAAGAGGTGAGCTTCTCCGAAAAAAGCCTGGTCGTAGTTTAGTGAGTGTTCTCCGAGCTGTTCTCACTGAGGATCCTGACAGGCAGTCTCCAAGGATCTCAAACCCAAACCTGCTTTCTTACCCCTGTTGAAAATCACACAAAGGTCTGAAAGACAAGGGTGAAGCCTGGAAAAGAGTGTTAAAAGCAAAAGGTTTGTGGGATCGGTGAGAGGCACATGCGTTCTGTGAGGGTCAGAGTCTGCTTTGATTTATAGTCATTGCATATCTGTGTGGTCCAAACAATAACTCATCCTCTTTCTATTCAGTTCATTACGTCTAGAATAAGGAATAACGCGACAAGATGAATAAAAGTCCGCCGACAGTTAACACAGACCCGAGACTCCTGCTCAGCGGGTCATAAATCTCAGTATTCCCAATATAATTAGCCGAGAGATTTTCTTCTTCCCAGATCAGACACTGCATGATTCATACACTCGCTTTAATGCAGAATTTCCACACTCGTCACCAAGAGATCATGGCTGCGGCTTACAGCAGAGCACTGCAGGTTTTGGTGGGGGGTCCATCGAGGGAATGTGATGATGTGAACACTTTTGATGGGTGCATGGCGCTAGCGCAGACTCACTGGGAAACATCAAAGTGGGGAAGCGGGCTTGGTACCCACCCCACCGCTGGCGCTCCAAGTCTCGACTCCAGGTTTGTGGCAATCGTCGGCATGCCTGTGGGCTGCATGTAAAGCATCAAAGCTTCTTGTGCATCATGCTCCAGACGCAGGAGAAACACAGCCAGGATTTGCTGTGGCTGCACAAGTGAAGTGCGGTGTCAGCAAGTGTCACCTGTGGCAGAAAAGTCTGTCTGAGTCTATACAGAGATGGAGACAGAGACCTACAGTATTTCCTGTTAATAAATACATTTTGCTTGTCTCTGTCTTAGAGCTGTCTTAAATATTGACTCAATGGCCAGTCAACACTTTTTCCAAGCGGTTGTTGTGACACTGAATTTTTTTTTAATGTGTGGCCACCCAACAAGCCAAAACATGCAATGACTAGGGCCACTGTTGACTGTGAAAATATTAAGCATTTTCCGCTTGGAAGGCTGTGATGCTCTGACTAACACTTACTGAAAATCAATATACTCTCCATATTCATCGGTACACCCACTGGAATCTTCTCCACCCCATCTTCCCTTGTTTTCATCACTCCATCTTGGTGCCATCAATATACAAAATGGTACAAAGACCACAATAGAGAGGTCCCTAACTCCAGAATTGCTTCTGGTTGAAGATGATTTCAAGAGCCAGATCTCTAAGACCAAGACTAAGCATCCACCAGCTACTACAGTATGTTCCAGCGGTCAGCAAAATGCAGCTCCCTACCGCTGCTCCAAAGTTTGTGTAGATATAACTACTTCTGATGGTTTTCTACTTAGATTTACAACTGTGATATGGTTGTAACTATGTACAGCAGCCAAGCTACTTGAACCAAATCAGATAAACTACCTACATGACACAACCCTAAGCTGCACTAACAACAACAGAGTTACTTGCACTTAAAGATCTTTGGCACTTATGGAACAGGATTGTGTTCCCAATACAAAAATAAAGTCAAGATTAGATGTTGGCGTTTAACCAAATCAGAATAAGGAAGATGGATTGTTGTACGATAGAGATTTTTTTTTCCCCTTAAGGATACACTAAAGACTGTGATGGGTATTTAGAGCCTGACTTCAGCTGTGGTACCGGCGGCCAGGTTTCAGCTGTGCAAGACCTACCCACATCTAAAGAAAAGCAACACAAAGCCAACCTATAATCTGCCTACACCTACACTGCTGTGGATCCAGATCCTCAGAGAGAGCTCTGACTGGAGCCCCACCAAACCCCAGGCAGATCCAGTTCCTTTCCAGCTGCAGGTCGGCCTGCATGGAAATGCAGCATCGTAACAGTGCTTAATATAGCCTCACAGCTGGCTGTGCTTCAGGGACACTGCAACCAGCCAGCCAAAGGTTATACTCATAAGCTCAGTCATAATATCCTCCTGCCCAGGCGATACACATATCTCATGCTGGCATGTGCTCTGATATTCCTTACCCAATGATAACATTCGCTATGCTTTATGGCACGAGACTCAGACAGGGGAACATACGTTTTGTTACTTTTATTAAAGTCCTGGAGTGAGAGAGGACTGATGGGAGCATTTTAATGCCATATGCTGTACTCAGTCACGCTGTCGTCAGCTCAGCACTGCACGCTGGGTAAGTCGAGGCGGGGCGCGGTGTGTGTTGCACTGGCTCTGGGCTACGAAACACAGCCTCACCACAAAATGGGCCATTAAACCCTCAGTCCTTCTATAAATCACACATTGATGCTGAGCATGTACTGTAACTTGAAGTGGCTGAAGGTTTGTCCTAAAGTATGAAAGCCAACTAGAGATTTGTTAGAAACTGGAGTGAATGGTAGACATTAGTCAGTGGCTGAAGTGTCTTCTTCTTCTTCTCAATGGCTTCATGGTGGATACAAACTATGGGGTTAACATATATTTTTGTATTTGTGCAGCAACACCTACTTATTAATGGGACCTATTATGTGAAATTTGTAGTTATGTTTAAGGTGGCACAGTGGTGTAGCGGTTAGCACTGTGGACCTGCAAAGTTAAGTGTTCGATTCTCTTTGATCTCTGTGAATGGAGTTTGCATGTTCTCCCTGCGCTTGGTGGATTTAATGCCACGTACTCCGGTTTCCTCCCACAGTCCAATGACATGCAGGGTAGGCTAATTGGCGTTCCCAAGTTGCTTGTGTGCCCTGCGATGGATTGGCACCCTGTCCAGGGTATACAGTGCGTCCTACCAGAGCCTCAACTATAAAATGGTCACTTCATGACTTTTTGTTCCTTTTCTTATTTTGTATTGGGCAGGGCTTAAACAAGCCAATGAGATTTTCCTGATAATGTGACAACGGACAAATAGATACCCTCGACCCGGAGTGTTGAGGGTATTGAGGTCTTTAGTGCTCCAAGAAAGGCGTGGCTCAGCAGTAGTTCTTTTACATAGACATTGGGAGTAAATCAGAGGCAGTTTGAGGTATAAAAATACATATGATGGTTTTTTTTTTTTAAACTGGAGGGTTACAGTAACGGACACAGAGCTTTGAGAGCGGTGTTAACATCTGTATTACAAAAATATCATGGTACTCTAAAACATTTTGGCTCTACTCAAGTTTAACCTCCACTAGTTTTAGCAATGTTACGGCACCTTGTTTAAACATTGTGTTTTGTTCATTATTTGTAAATCAGACTGTGAGTGTTCAGACTTGTGTAACGTGTATTCTTGACGTTGATGTTTAATAAAGAATTGTGATGAATTGGGGACTGATCATGTATCTTCATCTTGTTTCCAGAACAATAGTGATGCCGATTGCGAACGAGTTTGCGCCTGATGTGGTCCTGGTGTCGTCAGGGTTCGATGCTGTGGAGGGCCACCCGCCACCACTGGGGGGATACAGACTCACAGCCAAGTGTAAGTGGCTAAGTACACTTTACTCTGACACATTTACACAGCAGCACACACCACCGCATGAGTCCTACACACCAGACTTTCACGCAACATAATTAAATGATGAGTCATTAATATACAGACTGAGTATCTCTCTCTTTCTCTCTCCCTCCCTCTCTCTGTTTGTCTCTCCCCCTCTCTCTCTCTCTATCTCTCTCTCTGTCTCTCTCTCTCTCTCTCTATCTTTTTACACATTGTCCATGTTTTTGTGGCCTGCATGTGCAGCCTGAGAGAGAAAAAGACCCTGATTGCAAAACGCAAAGATTTATTTTACGTCCTTCGTGATAACTATTATTTCACTTCTTGTAGATTTCATTATCATGACGTACACAAACAGACCCCACTTGACCCCAAAGTCTGGTTCTTTTTGATCAGTGAGAACACAATCGTTCCACGCTCGGGAACTGTTGCACGAGTCCACTGGAAAAGGTGAAACGGCATACTTGGGTTTAATGCATGCTTACTAAAGAATAAACACTGGTTTGTTGTTGAGTGAAACCTTTGTTCACATTTTATCCTGCATTTGCACCAACATTGCTGATAAAGTACACTTTCAATCTGATTGTGGTGCAGAATGGTCTCATATCAGCCCAATAGCCTGTGACAAGACCCATTATCGTACACACACACACACAGGCTTATCTGGACCGCTATAGAAAGTAGTACACACACTTTCATGCATGCTTATCTGGACCTCTCTGGAACCGTGCACACTAAAGTTCATCTACATATCTGATGAATACATAAACACACACATTTGTCTGTGCACACAGAAATATACTTAACCATACCTAATTTTGTCTAATTTCTCAGCAGAGGAATATACACACAGATGAGTGTTTAATGCCTTCGAACAACACACACACACACACACATTTTCTCCAGGAAGTGGCCTCCAATAAATGAATAAATAAATCTAATAATTTTTGCGTCTAGTTCTGTATCAGTGAAGTCACTCTGTTGTTCTTTGTGCACGTACCTACTGGTTGCTCTGTGGTGTTCGGGCGTACCGAAAAACAAAACATCACCTCCCCTTTTATCTCGTGCTCTCTTTTTCTTTCCTTGGTGCTGCAAGGGAATTCAGAAGAGTATCTGGATCCTAAAGTGGCTGCTTAGAGAAGGCTAAGTTGGTTAGAACAGGATGCGTATAGTCGAGATCAAAAGCAGACCAGAGCCAAAATCCTGAGCCACATTTATTAAAATTAAACCTGCCTTTTATTATACAGGACGCTTAGACCTACTAAATCCTGGGTGCCTTTTTTCTTTTTTTTTTTACCAAAGAAAAAATATGATGTAATACCCTTCTTTTCCTCCTTTCCTTTCTTTCCATCTGTGCCTCGTCCTTGTCCCCTTTGATGGAGGGCCAAGTGGTAAAGCTCTCGGGTAAGCGCCGAACACCGCTCACACTTCCTTTCTCCTTCTCTGCAGGTTTTGGCTACCTGACCAAGCAGCTGATGGGCCTGGCCGGCGGCCGCCTAGTGCTCGCCCTCGAGGGGGGTCACGACCTGACTGCCATCTGCGATGCATCTGAAGCATGTGTTTCTGCTTTGCTAGGAAACGAGGTAAGAACATACTGTAGAGCCGCACGAAGTAAGGTCAGGGATAGTAATGTAGTAAGCGGGTTTAGACGGCCCTTCAGTCTGAAAGAGAATACGAGCCTGATTATAGGGCATGTTAAAACCTTAGACAATTAATGTTTTCCGTCCGGAGCGCATTGTTGTGAATAAAATGTCTGCCAGGTTTTGTAACCACAGCGCAGCCTGGCACCAGAGACACGGCAAGTCTCATTTCCCTAGAAAGCATTGCATCACACTATAAAAGTTTTGCGCTCTGAATATCGTGCCCGTTTAACCGCTCCTAAATGCAGCGGCATGGAAACGTGGTATCATCGCCAATTTAATTCAACACCAGAAATCTCTTACCATCACATAAAACTAAAATTAAGCCTTTATTAAGACTAAAATTAAGACTAAACTTGAGCCTTTATTAACATGTCCAGTCACTGTGTTCAGTCTGTCACGACTTTAAAGTATGAATTTAGTTATTTTTATATGCAAAGTTTCATGTTAATTCAAGACTTTTCATCACCTATTTATTAACCAGCTTAGCATATTGAGCAAACTCTTCTGATTATTCTCTTCAGATATTTCTTTTAAAACATATAATGGTTTTTCTGTATCCTATTCAATTGTATTTCTCTCTTTTTTTTTAGCATTAGGTTTAAGGTATTTTATTATCCCAATCCATCATCCTGCTCTCTTAATTTTATTGTTTAGACAGTGCATTTTGTTTTCTGCCGATCATGCATTTCCTCTCCCTGTTCTACACCCTCTCCTCGCTTGTCTCGTCTTCGCTGTACAGTGTAGGAGGAAGCTCTTACTGCAGAGGAGTCGAGTTCGAAAAAATGGAGGTTAATTGTCGGAGTGCGTTCCCTTTCGAACAGGCCGTTCTCTGTGATTCATGGCACGCACATGATTGCACTGAATAAAATGCAGGTCTTACTTTTCCCGTAGGCGTGCGGCTCGAATCGTGCGTTGGAAACTCAGTGGATCGGCGTTTTCGCCCAGTATTGGAGACTCTGTATGCTGCCGTTGTACAACATTAATAAACACTGTTTAGAATCGTTTATAGTCGACAGTAGGTTTTACTCGTCTAGGAGTATAACTGCGACTGGGTTCTTGCGTGTTGAAGAAAGTGCATATACAGTCATTGACATGACAGCTACTGTATGCAATGCTTAGGATGTGGGCACAAATTGATAGTGTTAGTTTTAATTGGCAACAAATTTTGCACCCTGTCCTAAACCAGAAATCAGCCACTTGGGTTGACTTTAAAAGTTTTTAAAAGCAGTCTAAGATGAGCATTGTTACCAGGGCCATGTTGGATAGAACGCTGTCACTCCAGCACTTTTGTGAGAAGCTTATCTCTACATGGTCCCGGGGCTGTAATAACCTCTGGACGAGGAGAGAAGTAAAAAAGACTTTTGAAAATTGTAACGGGATTTTCCTGAGTGTGAACAGTATCAGTACCACAGCCCACTGAGACCAGACCTGGAAGCTAAAGAATGGGTATAAACTTGGTCCACATTTTACTATTAACCAATTTATCAGATTGGATCCCAGCTTAGAGATCATAGATGAAAGTTCAAGTATGGTAACAAGAATGTAGGGCTGTACAAGATAGAGCAAAAAAGGATCAGGTAAAGTGGATATCTTTCAGATGCCTAGGGTTAACATTCACTTGGGGGTGTGATGGGTGTAGAATGTAAAATCTTTAAGTATAGTTAAAAACATCCCCTTGTTCCTCTCCTTCTCTCTCTCTGCAGTTAAACAGTGTCCCTTTTTCCACATCTGCAAGCCGTTAAGCTCACACTCTATGCAGATGGGGTCACTAACAGAGAGCGAGATACAAAGATGAAGTAATCAAAGGAAATTAGAAATCATTTGAAGTCTAACGGAAGCTGTCGTCATAAAACAGCACTAGTGTTATTGACGGATGCTGCTCTGTAACCTTTAGGGAATCGAACAGTCATATCCTCCAATGCTTCCAAACCTTAAAATAACACCGCCGCTGTGATACTAAGGACCCTGTAAGTATCCTGCACAACATCTCCGCTTAACTCATCTCAGCTCGGTAGCGGGGTCCAACTGTTCCGCCGCCATGCAAAATAACTACACGCATCGCACGCCAGATTCAGACGTGATTAATAAGTAACACTGGTGTTTTTTGTGGCAGGGATTCATGGAAAATCTGGGGTTTTCTCTGCATCTGAACAAGTCAAAATCAGCCATGCGTTTCATTTGATGACCCGAGCAACAAGTAACTCAGGATCCAAAACTCAGGGTTGAAATCCCCAAACTCGATAAAAGATCAAATAAACAGAGAGTAAGGCCTGTAATCAGAATTTCAGGAAGCAAGTGTTTTATCACGGTCTTTACAAAGGCTTTAGTGTAATAGAGTTGGAATGCAGGCCACTGATTCGTGATGAGGCAGATAGAACAAGAGAGGGAGTGTGTGTGTGTGTATATATGTGTGGGTACGCACACACGCTCTAGAGTGTGTTTGAATGCTCTTATGGGAGCACAGCTGCTTCGGCTAGCCCGAGCTTTAAATTAACCCATCATATTCATACAGTCTCAAGCCTACACAATTTTTTGCTGCATATGGAGGGAAGCCATGGATGGTCGGTCTCCACCACCGCCTCCTCCCGTGTGACTGGTCATTACATCAAGCGGTTTACTGTCGGCTCCAGCGTGCGAAAAATTCCAGTTTATTGGAAGGTGAAGCAGTAAAGACAAGGAGTCTGCAATAATAAGGATTGTGTTTCCTCCCGAAAAAGGATAGATGGCTGGCAATAAAACTGGCCACTACTGACCACTGTTTTTTTTTTTTTTTTTTTCTTCTCCACCTCAGCTCTTCAGAGACTAATCGAAAGCCTTTTCAGGTTAAATACCTCATGAATGATGCATGAGATTTGACGATATTCAACTCTGAACTCATGATTGGTGAATGTGCACTAACAGATGTTGCGCTCCAACTTGTGGTTCCTAGTAATTATTTGATAAACAACAATCTAATAGGCTAATTGTTACCAGTCACTGATGAGGTTATCCATGTGTTTACCCAGCAGTTTCTGTAAACATGCATGCTTTTACCTCTGACTTCCAGCTCCACGTTCTGCCCCGTGGAAATGCGCACCAAGGGCACTCGTAATTTCTTACAAGGTCGCTTTGTGAATTAAACATAATATACAGTAATCAGCCAGGGCAAACCATTGGAATGTTTCTAATAACACAATAAGGGGCATTATCATGAAATGTACATCATTTATGTAAGGTTTGTCATACGTTTTCTGAAACCTATGACTTTGGGTGTGTGTGGGATCGTCTTCGCGCTTGCACGTTTGAAATCGGCGCTATGGATTTTAATTCCTTTTGACAAGAGGATTGGTTTGGTACTGTGCTAGCAAAAGTGATTCTTTATCTCTGAAAGTGTTTGAGTCTTCCTACTTGGCTCGGTTAGAGGAACTCCAATAAACCCCTGTGTCACGGGGATGGCCTTGCATTCCATACCTGCCGAGCTGCTTGGAGAGTGCTGACAAGACCCATTAAAGTTTATAGCAATGCACCATGGTTGTCTTTCAAGCTGATGGACAGACTGGCCCCCATGGCCTGTGCCAGAGCAGGTGAGGGTTAGACTCTCAGCAGGGTCTAGAGGAGGGATGGGGGAGTGGGAGGAGTAGGTTGGGGTTAGTGGGTCGAGGCTATGGTGAGGTGCAATGAGAGATTTCTGACAGAATGTGAGGAGATTGGTTGAGACTTGAAGTGAGCTACAGGGAAGCTGCACAGCGGGGCATCATGAGTAGATGACCACCTGGCTTTACAAACACAGAGATGACTGATTACCTTACCACATGGGACTATGCATATGGGCACAAACCCTGCCTGTTTGAGCGAAAGCAGAACCCTCTCCGCACTAAAACGTCTGGTCACGGTGCACCCTTTAGATCACAGGTGCCAAAATCGAGAATAGGGTTGGGCACTTTTCTGTTAGAGCTTGCCATACTCTCAGTCTGCTTAATGCCAGTGGCTCAACACTGAGCTCTATTGTCTGGCATGGATGCGCTGTCGGCCAGCCGCGGCCCTTGGGCTCAGCTTCAGCCTCACATTTAACTCTGGCTTTCCTCATCTGCAGTTGCAAGGTACTGAATGTGCATGGCAGACGTCCACAAGTCAAACACGAACACTTCTCCATTTAGTTCTTCTCCATTTGTAGATTATTGTTTGATGAGGAGAAACAGTGCTGTATTTGTATGGCACTAAATCGCACTGTACGTCAAATTCTCTTAAGGTACATAGAAGGAGTGTTCCTATCTTTCCATCTTTCTTCGTAAGCCTGCATAGAGAAACGCTTGTCTCTGTTTCCTTGGACACCCTATCATTAGACTCTATCTACTTCTTTTACACTACCCTTTCAGGTAGATGCGTTCTGTACATTTTCACAGTAAAAGGTTTCTGTGAATGAAAACGAATCAGAGCTGGGATATTGTCTCTGGCCACACTTGTACCTTGGGGTTTGACAAGGAACAAAGCGTTGTGAGTGTTGTGGACTATTGTGTGTGTTGAGCCATGATTGATATAAGTGTTAAGAGCTTTAACTACGACATGGTAACCCTGGCAAAGAGACAGCGGTCCTGTAGATAACCCTGCCAATCAGGTACTTGTTTGCAAGTAACCTTGCCAACTCGATACCTGTCCTGCAGAACACCTCGCCAGACACCAGTCCTTTCAGCAATCCTGTCAGATACCCTTCCTGATGATAACACTGTCAGTCAAAGCCCTGTCGTGCTGATAACCCGGCTAAAGAGATATCAGTCATGAAGACAACTCTGCCAGACAAACACCAGTCCTGCAACTAGGCCTACCAAACAGACTAGTGGTAAACAGACCTCAGACCTACGGACGGCCAGGCCTGCGGATAAACCTGTCAGCCGGACAATTGTCCCGGAGATAGCCTTGCCGAATGGACAATAGTTTGATACCCTGCCAGTCTACCAGAGTGTGTCTTTGTTTTGTCAGTCATAAGTTGATTCGTTTTTTTGTCAAAATATTGTGGGAAACTTGTAAGATTGCGTGTACAGCATGTTAGGGCTGTTGATAATAAGACAAACGGGTACGATTGTCCAAGTAATGAATGTAGAGCGATGAAATCTGTCAATGTGTAATGTAATGTTCTGAACTCTTCACCCTAGCTGGAACCACTACCTGAGAAGGTTCTTCAACAAAGGCCCAATCTCAACGCTGTGCGCTCCATGGAGAAGGTTGTGGAAGCACATAGTAAGTGTGCTTAAAACCAAGCCAAAATGTACAAAATTCATTTTTTGACCCTGTATTTGATGATGATGACGCTTAACATTGTAAATTGGCCCATGTGTGTTGAAGGTAAGTACTGGCGCTGTCTGCAACGCAACGTTTCGACACTAGGCTACTCTTTGATTGAGGCTCAGAAGTGTGAGACGGAGGAGGCTGAAACTGTAACCGCCATGGCCTCGTTGTCTGTAGCCACCACGAACATGGGGAAAAGGTAGGCTGTGTTGTTGAATTGAAGTAGCTTCATGTATTGGTGGTGTACTCAGAGACAAATCATGAGTTTGTGTGTATGTGTCGCAGGTCTGAAGAGGAGCCAATGGAGGAAGAACCACCACTGTAGATGACAGGTGACTGACTTGACTAGGTGACCTCCTTGGCTCACAGCCTCTCACTGGTGTGTGACCTCACTCTGCTCTCTCCATATGTTTCATTTTGGCCGCACCAGGCTCCATGGCACCGCCGCCTGCGAGTGCCTTTTCAGCACAGAAAGCAAAACAGACCGAAGACGTCTCCAAAAAAAAAAAAAAGGAAAACAACAACAAAAAAAAAGACAATCCAAGCACACCAATGTGGAAAACCTCCGCAGTTTTTGTCTGTCTCTGTCTAGAGCAGGGTGTGTCTAGGCCTCCCTTCTGCTCTGTCCCGCACAGACGTCTGCTTTCAAACAGGTTGCGGACTTGGGTCTCACTGCTTCGAAGCGAGAGCTGGTGCTTTCAGAAACAAACTCTTCTTTTCATGGCCACTAACGTCCGCATGGTTTCAACTGTGGACATTGTCATGGCTGTGTCCTCGTCTGGTTTTATTTTCGTGTCTCTTTGGTTGTTTATTTGGTTTGTCTTTTTCTTGAGGGAGGGAAAAGTGACTGGTGCTGTTTCATTCCGAATTGGGAAATTTTTTTGAAAGTTACTTCTGGATGCTTTGCGAGATGTTTGAGAGGAGAGGCCGAAGACGTGGACAGGGTTGGAGAGAGGTGGAAAAATGTAGAGGATGTGTAGAAGAAGGCTGACGAAGCAGCTTGTCTGAAACCCCTCTGACACATACAAGAGAGACACTGAGAGCTTGTGCCTTTTTTTTTTACACAGCTGGTGGATTTAATGATGATTTAAGAAGAACATTGCCTTAAACTAGTTCCTTAAGGGGAAGGCCATCGGGTCCTTCCGCCCCCTCCTCCATTTTTTTTCCAGGAGCGGAATGGCTGGAGGCCCGAAGGACAGAAAGCCCTTTGCATGTTTACCAGGAATGTCCTGCAGACTTGTGCGTGTCTCACACACATTATCATCATTTTATTGGCGATTTGTTTTCCTCTGCATTTTTTTCGATACTTGCTTTGGACTTAACTTTTAAATAACCGAGAAGGTAGTTGCCAGCCGTATCCAGGCAAACATTGTTGGAGCAGTTTTCAATTGATTTCTTTAGTACTTTTGAGAGCAAGTGCAGCCCGATGTAGCTACTTGTTTAAACTCTATGACCAAATCTATACATCCGTCTCCGTTAAACTCGCATGCACTGTTGTTCCTGAACACCATTCCCAGTAGACCAGTAAGGGAACACGGACTAACAGCATGAGATCTAACCAGTAGTTCAGTGCCACTAACTGCAGGTGAACATGATAGGACTGTTAACATGTTTATCTTCTTCTACAACTTTGTCGTTTATGAGAAAAGTCGGATTACTGACCTATTTCTATCTTTCATGTATTTCTCACAGCAGACATTACACTTTTTATACAGTAGGTATGAATGTCACAGTGTTCATATTCGACTCAATTAATAGTGCTAGCTAATCACCGATAACAACCTTCTGTCCAGATGGCCAGTTTTCATTGGCATCTTTCAGATACGAGCATAAGGGCTGGAAAACAATTTTAAAATATACCGTTGAGCCTTTCGAGATGTTCCAGCTGTTAGATTCGGTGCTGGTGCCCAGCGTGATGTTTCCTGCAATCCTAGCAGCACTGCAGTGGACGTCCCTACGGATCTCAATACAGGCAGGTGCTACTGTCTGATCGAGTGTGTACATGTGTAGGTGCGTGTGAGTGTGCGCGCGAGTGTGTGTAACAACAGTCCAGGACGTAATCGGACCACCAGCCTGATAAATGATGCTAAAACAACGGAGATGGCTGTGACACTGCTGGCATGAGTCTCGGAGCTGAGTGCATACTGTGGGTATGGAGCACCTGCATGGCAGCATATGTATGCATCTTAATGATCCATTTACCTATGTGTGTGTGCGTGCGTGTGTGTGTATGTGTGTGCGTGTGTGTGTTTGTGTGTGTATATACAAGCATGCTCGCTGGCAACTTCATTCACTTTGACACTGATCGAACACACACACTGTGGACTGATACAGACGGGCTAATTTGTTTGAAAACCCCAACTCATGTTCAGCCTCTTGGCAACTACCTTACCTGTCATTGTATGAACTTTATACGACTTTTTTTTTTTTTTTTTCCTTTTTTTTAATTCTCATACGCAAGGTGGGAGACGGGCATATTAACGAAGGAGACATGACTTGCAGAGTCACAGTTGTTGTTAAAGTCTTATTGGTATACCGCATGACTACTCCATTCTGCCAGTTTTGTCAATTTTTTCTTGTCATCTCAAATCTTTTTATACTTATTTTATTGTTTTGTTTGTTTTTCTATTTTAGTTTCTAATGATCATTTCCCTGTTACACTCTGTACAGTTGACAATGTTGTTTTACATGCTTAAAGATCATTGTTCTTCTCTTAGAGAGCAGCCTTTTACACACATGCTGGGGTTCTGGTTTTCTTTGGGAGGGTGAAATTGAGATTTTTACTTTGTATAATGATTCCAACAATTGTGTATTTACTATATGTTCTGTTTATAGTAGATTTCTATATGGAAGAAAAAAAAATTATCTATAGATATATATTATGAAAAAAAATTACAATCATGTTTGGAAAAAAAAAACAAAAAAAAAAAATTGGAAGTTCAAGGTGATATGCTCATATATCTGCTCAGTGTACACTCTCTTCTCTCCTTCTGGCTGCCGGTGGTTTAGCACTGCACTGGTTCTACATTCCCAGTCCCTTGGCACTTCATACATAATGCAGCGACTTTTAACGCATAATGTCTACTGAAATCACAAGCTACACTCAGTGAATGTTCTGGCAAGTTTGTCAGTTTAGACCAAATGAAATTCCGTTCTCTGTTCGACGCATCCAAATTCTCAGTGCAGTTGATTGTGTATTACGCAGCTGCTTGACTTGAAGTAGAATTTACTTGTTATTAATTGTTGTACTGTAGCATGATCACTTAGGGGAAGAAACAAAAAAAAAGCTGCAGTTTTTTTTGTTTGTTTTTAGTTTGTCACGCCTCGGTTCTTTCACTGAATGATTCACATTCAGAATGTCATTGATTGAGAGTTTTGCTGAAGCTTTAATCAGTGTTCTTAATGAAGTAGCGGCTCACTTGACCAGAACTCACACATCACTTTGCAGCAACAGTCTGAACTATGGCGGCCATTTTCTTTCTTTCTTTCATTCTTTTTTTTATCCTCAAACGGAATCTTTGTCTGTCTGGTTTCTCTACCCAGCATCCAGATAAATAACAGAAGCCACATTCCATTTTATTTTGATTTTATTCCCATTTTCTTATTTGTTTGGGACAATTTGTCATTCCTGCTAATTTGCCATTAAATCTGGGTCTAGCTTGTTTATTCGAAGGCCTGGATAAACTTCTGTATCGTTCTCTTTGCTCCACCTCTGCATGGTTTATGTGTCGGCATGCCTGTCTGTCCTTGTAACATATTTGCACAACCGATGAGCACTGTAGGACGACACTTTTCCAGCATCGGAGAACGGCTTCGGACACGACTGCTTTCTTGTCGGTTCTGTGGTCAGGAAGCAGAAAGAACGATGCTCCTTGTGTCCAACATGTGCTTTTTACTTGTAAAAAAAAATAAAAAATAAAAAAATGGAATAGAGAAAGCTAAACAATTTCAAAACATTTGAATATTTTACAAAACAAAACTATCTAGCACTTGTGACATACAGACGACAGATTTTATTGTATTTATGTAGAACTTTGTTTTAGGTGAACTACACACTACATATTATGCCTGTGTGATTTTATATATATATATACATACATATATATATATATATATATAAAAAATATATATATATTTCCCTCCCGCCTCCTTTGGATGTATTTTCGGGTTGAGCGGAGAGCATCTGGAGTCATCAAAGGGCTTTGTCCAGATGTTTGACAGGTATGTCATCCTCAGCCTGTACTTCCCTTTATAGCCAGTAATATATCTATGACCACTGTGGCTCGAGAGCAGTTCTAGGTTTACAGACGTAAAAAATGCATATTATTTTTATCACTTGGTTTTGATTTTGTTTCCATTGTTACAGAAAACATTTTCTTGGGACCTTTGCTCTAACATTTGTCTTTGACATCAACTATAAAGTATCTTGTTTTGGAAAACCATGATCTCTTGTCATTTTATTGCACCAAACACATTTGGGCAAAAATCATTTGTTAAAAAAAGAAAAGTGTATATATATA